>JARHVA010002683.1:1485000-1772500 GCA_037957365.1 Torreya grandis
TACATCATCATGTTGTGCCAATAGGAATAGACTAGTATTAAAGGGTGTAAAATTTAAATTTCTAGCCATAATGGGAGGTATAAAATTGAAAGGAGTTACCATAGGAGATAGGAATATAACTATAAGATTTCCTTTAGGTTGAGGGGTGATTGTTTTTTAATCTCTTTTTAGATGGAAATTACAATTCTAAGAAAGCAAACCTCTTACCTTTTGTAGATGATCTTATTTGCTTCCTTGGCATACATCACCCTAAAATTGTGAGCTTGTAAGCTATTAGAATCAACAGGTAATTATGATTTGTGCATAAATATTGTACAACACTCATTGAGAATATAGCTAATCATTTTGTATTTTTGGGTCTCACTGGATGTGTCAAAAACTATTATCACATAAATTGCACCTATCTTGATTCTGAGTTTGTTGTGCAATTGCATAATGATATAATAGAAAAACTTCTAAAGCTATGGAACATTAAATAATTGAGATTAGTTTATAGATAAGGCCAACTTCCTTTTATTAAATTTGATGCAAATTGATAAATTATTAGTCTTATGGAAATGTTACTCTTTAGTGCTTTTGAAACCTAAACTAGGGTTTTGATAGGGAAAAGGGTTGAAAATTTGAAATTTTTAGAAAATAAAAAATATGGTGATTGCACCAATTATTTTATAGTGTATTTTAATGCTTTCTTGGTAAACATAGTAGATCTGAAAATATGTTGAATTTGTTTAAGCATAGACTCATACAAATAGAATTCAAAGATAGTATTTTGGCTATTTTTCATAAACAAAAAAAATAATAATCCAAACAATGTTTTCAAGAGGGTAAAATACCACATATGCATTTATTGAGATTGAAATAAAGAGACAAATATTCCATAAATAATCAAACAACTTGCACACATTGAGATCTCTTCAAATAAGAAAGCAAAATCTTCAACTTTATTTCTCTCCAAAGGTTACAAATTATAGTAAATATATTAAAAAATGCAGAAAATATAACTAGAATTTAAAATATATAATGGGCCATGGGGTTTTTTTCATTTTTATACAAAATATATCCAAGATGAGATGTAGTTAACCAAACATAAACACATAGTTGAATAAGATCATGTAAATCTAAAACCCCTCATGCAAAACAGGTAGGTTATTCTATTTTTGGTGTCCTAGACTTGTGGAATAGCTAAAAAATAGCGTGCACAAGATGGGCATGATATTTGGCATGGTATGGCATGGATATAACTATTAGACCTACACAAAATGCTTCTTCATTTGGAAATGGCTGAAAATAGCCTCCTCATGCAAAAGGAGGTACCCAAAATAGAACTGGTCTTTTATAATAAAAGATAACTTTGAAATAAATTAAAATTACTTTCATCTAGAAAACCCTAACTTGTAAAACTCAATTTATACTTTTAAAAAATTTAAGTCTCAATCACTTTTGATGAGCCATGCAATTTCTACTTCATGATTTTGCACTTTTCAACAATTTGTATTTGGCAAAATGGAAAGTGCAATTTGCACTTGTGCTTTTTACAACTTTCACATTATCAAAAAATATAAAGTGTAACATATTTTTTTTATCTTTCCCTAAAAGAATTAAAAAATATAATTGTACCTTTGCAATGAAAATACAACTTACAATGTTTTTTGAAATGAAATTACAAATGATAATATAATGTTTGAAAATATTCAAGAGAGAGGAAATATTAATAAATGCTAATTTTTTTTTCAACTTTATTATAATTCTTGGTCTACAGTATCTGAGAATATGCATCAAATGCCTTGGATATTTTTTATATGCATTCTAGATCTGGCCCGTATGAGTAGATATCAGAGGCTACACAATTTACTTAAACATTACATAGTTTTATTCTAAAGATCCTTATCCCCTAAATCTCTATTCTCATCTTATCAAGTGCTCATTCATACTTGGTGAAATGGTGGATAGAACTCAGGGTGAAGATTACCTCCTTTGTAGAGTCTTTCTCAACCACCTCTTTAAAATTATTCTAGACTTTCTCAACTTGAAGGAAATTATTAGCATCATCTACTAGTTTACATGAAATTGCGTTCATCATGCCTTTGATCTCATAACATACATGAATTAAATTATCATGAGCCTCCTCAGCTTGATCAATAGACTCTATTTTATATCTTATCTAAAATTGAGTAGCCATATGTAGTTTCTCATGCTCAACATCACTCTTTAATATATTCTCAACAATGAGGGTATTCATATCAATTTATTTTATGACTATCAATTTGGGATCATACACGTTTAAGGTCTTAATTTCTCCTTCATAGTTATTGATATTTTCTTTCAAAATATTAATCCACTCCATGATAATTCCATAATGTTCCATCAGTGTTACAATAACCTTGTTTCCTTTAGTAACTAGTTCCTTAGACCATTGTTTCATTTCCCTTCTCAGATGATCAATCTCTTGAACAATATCAATTTTAGCTTAATTCAGACTAATTGGATGCACTACCTATAGTTGTTTTAATGATTCCAAAGGTTGTATGGACTAATTCAGTGATTTTTTAAGTTGATCTACTTTTCTCTTTAGTTCATCCTTATTGGATTTATCATGATTAATTCTTAAGAAAAAAGAGTTGATATTAGTTTTCACATCATGACTAAGTCCATATCTTGTTTTCCGATCGAGATGTATTTGATAAATATAATAATCCCATACCAAAATATCTTCTTTTTATTTTTTTTGTGGAGTGATTGAAATTTAAATATATTACTTCCCCCTATCATTATTGAATATCTTTGAAAGGGTCCAAGGAGTAGGTTTTGACTTCTTATTGACATCTGACATGCCAAAGTCTAATGTACTAGGGCTAATCATCTATTTCCTCTTCATACTCGCTGAATGGGATAAAAAATTGAGGGTAGCATTTTTTTCTTATTTTGATGTTATGAGTAAAGAATTGATAGCTGATGTTGTTACACTAGTAGACAATGTGACCAAAATAGACTCTTGTGAAGATGATTTCATTGGTAGCTTAGGAGGTTCCTATAAATTTACACTTTCATCAGTGGTCTACAAATAAATTTTTTTACCAAGTATTTTTGCTTCTCCAATCTTGACTTATGGTATTTTAAAAATAATGGAAGTGGATGAAGTGCAGGAAATAAAAGTAGCTGTGTCTATTGGGGGAGTGGAGGATGGAATAGATATAGGAGTTATGATTTTGGTAACTAGCAGAAGGGTGGAAGCTGAAGTGTTAAATGTGTTAATCAGACGAGTAAGACCACTTAGGGTTGGTGATGTAAAGCTACTGGGTTGAGATGAAGGGGAAATAGTACTTATCTTATGGGTTGGAATAGCCTACAAAACTATAGTCAGGATCACTAATTCCATCATAATGCACTATTGGGTGGTATTTGTAATTAAAGGTAATGAAATGGAAGGAATTGTAAATGGAATGAGAAATGGGAGTGGATCAAATAGGGAAGGTAAATTTGGGGGAAGGGAAAGTGGATTGGAAACTTGAGATTACATTGTTAGGGGACTGTGAATGTCCACTTGACTTAATTTTTTTAATTACAATTGGCTTATTGATTTGGGTACTATGGGTAAAATGATAGGTGGAGTGGAAACTTGTATAGGATTTGACAATAGAGGTGGATGTGTGGAAACCTATGATACTAGGGGGTAGAAATAGGAGGTGAAATGGGAACCTGAGATATTGGAGGCATGGAGATAGCTGGTTGAGGCAATGAAACATATTGAACAATATGGGAAGGAGAAGGGGGAGAAATGGAAATAGGAGTCAAGACTATGGGATATAAAACTATGGAACCCAATGAAACTACTGTCTCTTTAGGTGAAAGATCAATTGGTTTATCTGTAGCTTCTCCATGTCTACTTGATTATCCTTTCTTTTTCTTTTTCTTTTCCTTTTTCTTTTTCTTTTTCTTTTTCTTTTTCTTTTTCTTTTTCTTTGACTCCTCTAAGGATTCTCCAGGGCGCTCTTTTGATGGGGTGATGCCCTCTACTTTGAGTCTAAGGATATTTTCCCTAACCCCTATTGTTTATCTCATGACTTACACTCCCTTACTCCTCAACCAATTCATTGTTCTATTAATTATAGGGGTTATTCTATCAAATAGAGAGAAAGACTCAGGAAGTGACCACTTAACTTGTGGTAAGGTATAGAATTGATCTGTGTAGGGTATACTAGGTCCACTCTAGATTTTTCATCCACCAAGTCATCAGGGACTAGTGCAAGATCATAATCCTTTATCTATTTTAGGGACATCCTATAATAGTCCCTCATCCTAACCATATCTTTGTCATCAAAATATTTGAAAAAGTACTCATAAAATGAGACATGTTCATATGTGGCACATATTAGCATAGTAGTGATTTTTCCAAAAAGATAAAAATATGGTCTAGGCTCTAAAGTCTTTAGTTTTACTTGGCTCATTTTAGCCTTTACACATCAGGACATCAAGAGGGACTAGCATGTGTGGTAGCTAATAAGAATTTGTAAATGTATCCATACTTTGGCCTGTCATAAATAAGATTGTGTTTGCATAAGCTACCTAACCAAATCTAATAATCTTAAGTTATCACTCGCATAATAGGGAAGTGTATAGGGATATCCACTGAATCCAGCTTCCTTGATGTAGGAATCGGTGGTTAATTATATGAAGTAGGAACCCCATTTGGTGATCTCATTCTTTGTTTCTCTTGATAAGATTTCTTTCCTAATTTATTGATCAAACATGGTAATGATGTTAGAGATAAAAACATCGTTCACTATCCTAAACTATTGTCTACTAGTTTGTAGTGTAAGATCAGGATAGTAATGTTATACCCTAGTTTCCTCAAGAATTGTATTGAGGCCTAGGAAAAGTTTTCCTTTAGGCAACATATATATAACATATGATGTCATGTAGAACTTGTTCATTGTTTGCACCTCCATTAGTTACTTACAGAGGTGGTGACTTATCAATTTGGCCCAATGAATGTATTGTTTATTTTTCTTGATGACCCATACATAATGATACATCCATTCTTGAAAAATATTGGCATCATGATTGTTAGTGTCTCCTACCTCATCTATTATATTAGGCCTATATATGGTCTTAGTCAACCTAGTAGATGAATTTTTGGGGGACTTGAGCCATTGAGTTTTATTATCTTATGACACCCATCTCTCTTGTCCTCATATAATTATGTAGATGTTTGTGGAGTTATATCCAAATAAATCTCAAATTTAAGAATTGTAAATACTGAGTTAATGATTTTGGGGTCTAGATCTAGAACCTTTTCCCCTTTATCACTGTAGACTTATCTCTTGTCAGGATCATAGTGTTGGTCCATTATGAGGACCAGCTCAAGGATTTGAATAGATAGTTGGAAGGCTTCACCTTATGCTAAGCTAGAGTCATAGATACTCTAGATCTAGTCACTTTTGAATTTTTCACGTATCTTGGCCCAAAAATCTCATAGGTCAGTGTGACCTAAATAAGTATCTTTTATTTTTGCAATATTGGACTCCAAGATAGGAGTCAGTCTAGTGGCCTTATATTTGAAGTTAATTTCCTTAGGAGACACTAAGAATGAAGTTGCTACTTATGAAAAACCAACTGTAAAAGCTAGTAGGATCTATAGGTGTTTAGATTTGTTATATTCTTCAACAGAACTTGGAGGTGTCTAAAGCACGTGAATGTTATGACATAACTAGGAGGTGATGGAAGCATGTTGAGTATTTAACATTCTATGTTCTGGCAGAAGTGGGAAGTGCTTGAAGTAGGTCCACTTTTCATAAAGGCTCAAAAGCTTGTAGGGATTAGAAGTTCTCAAGGTAGTTTCCAACTCTGTAAAGATGTTGGGGTGAATATTTTGAAGGGAGTTTTCTCTATTTTAAATAGGAAGTATATTATTGGTAATATTTTTCTCAATTAATGAAAAATATATATTTCAATTATGAAATCTTGAAGGGAGAATTAGAGGATTTTGGTAAAATGGAATGGTTTTAAATAATAAAACCATATAAAATCTTAGAAAACCCTAGTATAACCCTAGACACATGATTTTGAACTTCTAAGTGATTTAAATGACAATTATAATCAGAAACCATAACTAGCTAGCTCAAGAAAAATTTAAATTTGGAAAACCTTAGAAATAAATGTAAGTTACTTGAAAAAGGCTTCAAACTAAAGTGCAATGGTGGAAAAAAGAGGAAAATTCCCTTTAAATATGCAAAGCTAATTTGGAAAATGCTTTATATTCATTACTCATAGGTATAGGTACTTGGTCGTACATGGATCAAGATTAATTTGTAAGGGTCATTGCTTAATCTCCAAAAACACACATAATAATTTAAACAAATGATAAATAATTTTTTAGAATTTCCTAAATTTTACATCAAACCCTAAATTTAATGAAGTTATAGTGGTTGGTGACAGATGTTGGACCTACTTGAAGTAGGTCCACTCTTTATGGATTAGAAAATTTGGTTTGGTGGAAGATGGAACCCAAAAATCACATTGCATATTTACAATGTGTAATGTGAGCTTGGGTTTATGAATCCTACAACTTATAGGCTTGGAAGAGGTAGATACTATCATGTACATTGCACATTTCACAATGTGTAATGTGCACCTAGGGTTTTTGGTTATATATAAGGGGGGTTATAGGTTTGGTGGGACTCAAAACCTATCATTAACTTTGCACATTTGAAAACATGTAAAGTGCATGCCAAGATCTAGATTCCACTAGCCTTTGTGTTTGGTGAGATTTGGAGCCCACCATGCATTTTACACATTGTGAAAAGACAAAAAGTGCATGGTAAGTTTCAAATTCAACATGTTTTTAGATTCGGTGTTTTATGGGATCTGGAACCCAAGTGAAATTTTCACATTGTGAAAGTGTGTAAAGTGCATGTTGGGTTCTAAATTCTACCATTTTAGAAAATGGTGTTCTTTTGGATACAAAACTCATATATTAATTTTCATCCAAAGTTTTGTATTCTACAAGGTAAAAATGGAATGTGGGTTTTTATGGAAGATTTAGTATTTTTCCTAAAAAATAAAGGGGTTTTCACTAAGGATATCATATGCAATTATATTTTTATGACAAAAATATAGATAGAAAGAGGGTTTCCTTTGTTCTTGATTTTCATTTTGAGTGCCTTCTTGACTATAAGATCCATGAGGAATCCCCTTCTCTACTCTAGCCAATTTGTATGACATTTCCTTAGTAGTAGTTTTCAAGGTCTTCAATGTCTCCTCAAGGTTGGCAGTCTTAGTGGACCAAGGTTTTTCAAGATTGATCAAATTTAAAACATCCTTATTTTTTATAGGCTTTCCCACAACCTTTATGTTATTTTCAATTTAGATGGCCATGTTGAGTGCTAACCTCATGTTTATAGGAGCCTTATCTCTCAAGTAATATGCATCCTTTATATCAAAGGCATCACAATATTTAATCAAACAAATAATATCACTGGGTCTAATCTTTTAAGGTAGCCTCATCATACTCTTCTTAAAACTTGTGTTAAAATCATGCACACACTCATTAGGGTTTTGCTTTATGTTTCCAGATTCAGCAAGAAGGAACCTAGGGTCAATTTTATAACCATACTATATTTTAAAAACATTCTTCATTTATTACCATGAATCTATGAATCCATAGGTAAGGGAATTGAACCATCCATGATAATATTATTCTAGCATGTGCAAAAATAATTTAATAAAAACATCCTCATGCTTAACCTCATAATCTTCAGTTATAATGCTGAAATCCCTCAAATGCTACTCACCAATCACTACATTATTCTCCTAAATTATATGTAAGTGGTTCCCTATTTCATTTAGAAATTCATTGGGGAAACCCTCCATCTCATAAAAATTAATAGGTATAAATCTAGGAATACTAACTGCAAGATGTTCATTCTCATTCTGATCTCTATGCTTGATGACTGGTTCAATGGTGGGTTCAAGAATAAATGATAAATGGTTGTGAGAGGGTGAATGAGGTGGACTTGGGGGATCAAACCTAGGAGGAGATGCAAGTCATGGAGAAGGTTTCAGGAAGTAAATTGTACTATAAGGATCTAAGTTATTAGAAGAGTTGTGATAATTGTCAATTTAAATTAAGTTCAACAAATAAAATTTTAGGTGTACTAAAATTTTGACACTCCAAATAGTCCTTTGTAGCTAAGATTTGTCATTCAATTGGCCTCCATATTTGTCTCCTTCTTCTATGGTGAAGGCTCAACTTAGAGATAATTTTATTTGATGAGTAACCCTAATAAAGGAGGATCTCAATCATTCTAGCTTTGAAAACAAGAGAATGCTAAAAATTGAAAGAATAAAAAATAATCATTGATCTTGAAAAAACTAGTTAAAATGTTGGAGTCTCCACTAGAAGAAAACTTAGAAAATATAACATATTACATATATTTAGTGATACATTTTAAAATCATAATTTATTGGTAATATATAATAATAAAAACATTAAAAATATAGGTTCATATCTGGAATGAAAAATCAATTTTAAAAATGAACAAATAATTAGTTCTTTGAAAGAACCCCTGACAATAACATCATGGATGTTTTGGTTCCTAGTTCTACACTGGTTGCATTCAGCTTGGTACAATTGAGAAAATGGAAAATGTAGATGATAACCCTGATTTTATGTCATTATATTTTGGGAAGTGTTTACCATTTAGATGGACTAAATGTAGATAATGACTAGAAGACATCGACAAAGGGTATGGTTAGATCCCTACTAATTTTGGCTCTAGCTGAACCAAGATAAGAGGACTTAAGGGGTAGCTTTCTCGCATGGAAGGATACAATAATTCAATATCCAAGGTGATTATTGACACACACACAAATCTAAACAAAGCATAACCTAACTTGTTCACTCCAAATGGGAAGAGTTGTCACAGAGATTGAATAAATGCTTCTAAGTTACACACAAGCTAATAAAGATAGATAAAGGGTGATTGTAACCCTAAGTTCCAAATAATCATTTGACAACATGGGCTAAATGAAAGATTACAACCTTGGGCTTCAAAGAGAAATTACATACACATTTCAAATTTGTAATACTCATGTATATGTAGGTGAATAACACTCAAGATACTCAATAACATGTAATATTTGTATGGGTAGGATGAGTTAGATATATTAAAGAGTGGTGTGGTGGCTTTAAATTAATAGTAATTCCTTCAAAAAACCATGATATCATTCATTAGAAGATGAAAATGACCAAGAAAAAAGATAAGGAAACTATCATGAATGATTTTCATTCATTGGTGTAAGTGCAATCCAAACATTGAAATGATCTTTGAGACCCTAAATCATACACTACAAGAAGAGATTCAAGCACTTTATCCTATCAAATCCATAAGTCTAAGGTGTATTTGAGAGACTATAAACCAAAAATTCCCAAATCACACTACAAAAATGAGTTTATAACCTAAGTATATACCCAAAACAAACACTATTAATAAGCATAAAACCAAATACCCAAACAATAGATCATGAATAATGTATTATTGAATTTACTTAAGAAGAAAAATTAGAAATCACATGTATTTTCCATTAAATAAAAAATAAATCTTACATACATCAGTGTCCAGAATGTATAACAATAGTGAAAATCATGGTGAATTTTCTCTGAAATAGGGGACACATACATAAAATGCTCTCAGAACTTGCTAATGACTGTATAGCTAAAATAACCTTAGAAAGAGAGATAAAAACACATGGAAGATATTAAGAAGTTGATGAACCTAAAACCTAAGAAAGCCAACACGAACCTTGTAAAGAGGGAAGGCTCTCTTTATTTATACAAATTTCTCATCGAGAATATTTGAGGAATATGCTCCAGTTAGAATATTCCTTTGATCTTGCATGGGAATGATTCTAGTAAGTATTTGTCCATGTCAAGATGAATAATTCAAATGAATTTTGATATGCTTTGTTGGAAATATTGAGGTAGTTGGCCTTTAGGGATAATATTCATTTTAAGAGGAAAATTGATTTTATCTTTATGTGAAACTACTTAGCCTTGATATCCCATTAATCATTTGCCCAGATGGAAGTTTATGAATTATTAATTCCCTCCTACTTGTGCACGTTAAAGGACAACTAAAGATTTTACATGTTTACACGAGATTTCTGCAAATATGATAGAGGTATAATGGGCTCCATGGTCATTTTAATATGCTTCCAATGGCCCACTTTATTCTCACAACCCTTGCAATAACTTTCTTCATCCACAAAGCTCTTCAACATTCGTAAAATATTATAAAATGCAATACTTAGTTTAATTTTTACCTAGTTTACCATTAATTTTTCTATTCCTTCTTCTTTTTCCTTCTTTGCTTTTTCCACCATGCCTAATAATGATATGTGCATTTTTTATTTAGTTTGTCTTATGTTAGATTTTAGGCTCTTTTATAATTTTGCACTTTTTTGGCCAAGCAAGATTTTCATATTGAATTACAATTTTGGATATTGGTGATAATTTTGAAGTACACTACATATTTTCAAATTGTAGTTTGAAATTTGAAATTTGATATCATAATTTCACCTTAAAATCCTCACAGGCTTGAGCCTTTGACCTTGCATTAACCAACAGGTTTTGGACATTGAAGTGTGTGTTGTAATTTGAAAATTTTAAAGTTGTAAATTCATGTTTAATTCCTAAAGGAAATATCCAATATGTTTTTTTTTTCAAAACCTTCTACCACTTTCAAAGCATTTCTCCACAAATTACATCACTTCAGGATCCCTAATTTTGTACAGGGCTTCTGATTTTTTTCCTATATATTAATTTTTTCATAAATTTGAGTAGGATATATACTAATTCACTCAAAGGTCATCATTTTAAACAAGAATATTCCAAAACCATAAATATATACTAGCTCATTATGTTCCTCTTCATAGATTTTAAGAGCCATAAATTCTAACGTGCTTATAACACTATGAGTTATATGGCTTTGGTGAAGGATATTAGTAAGACTCAAATCTCCAATTTTAACTTATCCAAGATGTCCATTCACAAATATGTTATCACATTTAAGGTCTTGATTAATTATGGTTGTGCAAATAAAAAATTCCTTTTAGGATTTGACTATCCCAATTATTTAGAGCTATAATGCCCATACGCATATATTTTTATTGGTATTCTCCGAGAGTCCCATAAGTGAACATATTTGTGATAAATTTGAATTTATTAGTCTCTTCATCAAACCATGAGGTATAGAACTTGATGATACCTCTGTGATATAAATTCTTAAGTAAATGTACTTCTGAGCATATCATCTACAAATCATCTAATGTGTGAAGAATATATTAGAAATTGATTTGGATAAAATATATTTTCATTCCATTTTTTATTTCATCAAAATCCTTGTAAATAGTCATGAAAGCACCCTTTTGATGCACTTCATTATATCAATCATAGCACCTAGTTAGTTCTATTTCTAAAATTTTTTACTATGACTTCTTATTGTGGCTTAAATCACTAACTTCTAAGGAATCTAGATTATTCTGTGTACTACATGAACTCTCATGAAGGTCAATTACAAGAAAATCTTCATTGTGGCCTTCAAAAATTCTTTTATACTTTTTAGGTGAAAGATGTTTGAACACTCAAAATCTGATTTGCATTAATATAATACACTAAAATAATCTTTAGCTTGGTCATAAACACTAAAAATGTCATGTTGATAGTTATTCCACCCTCAAATTTAATATTTGTCTTATTCACTACCCTCAAGTCGTCACTTGACCCACTGAAGGCATATGTATCCTCCCTTTACTTCTAGTGTGATTTTGAACGTTTGATGGATTTATGCATACTTTTCATGTCTGTAGGTTTTGGAGATTCATCTATAGTTTGTAATTTACAAATTTGCATCTTGTGTTTTAGATTTGCACTTTTACCTTAGATTTCCACTATCTTTTCCTTCATTGAACTAGGGTTTTAGAGGTTCTGTTGAGAAATGCAACATTAAAATTTAAAACTTACCTTTCTCATTGTATTTTCCCCTCACATATTCACCATACCTTTATACTTTCTATGTGGTCAAAATCTTCATTCCTAAATACTTAGATAGTTCAAATGTAATTTACAATATGCAAACATGCATTTTAAACTTACTATCCCTGCCCACATTTTTGTGTATTTTCATGCTGACATTGCCTCTGCTAACTTTATTACCTATATTGACCAGTGTGTGGAAGACTTTGGATTTTAATTTGAAATTTTATAAATATGAAAAGTTGTTTTTTTCTATAAAATTCCTGCCAACCTCCATGCATTTTCCAAGTTGACACTTTGCTTTATTAAAAAAACTTGTTATGTCATTTTGACATTCCATGTGGACTTCAATTTATGGCATGGGTTTAAAACATTTTTTTTAAGCTTATCCCTTTGGTTCCATATGGGCATTTGATCATTTCATGGAATTGATTGTGACCGGTGTTTATTTCTTTATGGGTGACATAACTTTGAATAGTCTTTGCAATTTTCAAAATTCAAAGTTGTATTTGGCCTCAAAACTTCTATCATAGAAGCCAGAGCCAGAAAAGCATATTTCTAATTGTAATTTTCAAAGTTGAAAATGCATTTTTTGACACCCACTAAAATCTCATTTATGCCTTTTAAACCCTCATTAGACTTTCACATGACTTCTACAATTTGAAAATTAAATATGCATTATGGTATTGTATCTTCATTACAAACCTCCTAGATTATGAACCTTTGACCTCCATGTAGGCACTTGGACTTAGTATTTTCAAAATATTTAGTCATTAATTACTTATCCTTGCTATAATGTTTACCATGGACCCTGTAATGCCACTAAAACATAAAAATGCCAAGTGTTAGTAGAAAGAAATTTTTGTAGGGTTTACACAACTTGATTATGGAAGACTATTTTTATGATTCTGATGGGAATTTTGTGGATAGGGGAAACAATTAAACTCTCAGGTGCTCATATACCATGAAGGTAAAAAATTAATTATCTCAGATTTGGTCATTAACACTACTGACCAAAAAGATCATATAAGATAGAAAATATAATTAAATGAGAATAATAATGTGAAAATAAATAAGAGAATATATTTTATATAATGAAATACAAATATACACAAAATGCTATTTCCACAAATAAAAAATATCCAAAAAACATTAGCTAAATCCATATCATTAAACAAAATTTAAAGGAAAGTGATGAGAAATATAAATCAATAGCAAATGTCAAAACAAGATCTAAAGCATCTGAAGAAGTAGAGTTGGTAATGGTTTGCTTGAGGAAAGAAAGATTTTCAAAAAACAAATAAAACAAGTTGAAGTACAAAAAAATTGAACCATTTAGAATTCTGAAGAAAATCAATGATAATGCATATGAGGTAAGTTTTCCACATAATTTTGATATATCTCCAATATTTAATTTTTTAGATTTATATGAATTCCATGGAGAAGATGATGAAGGTGATGACGATGAAAAGGTAAATTGGGAGCAACATGTTCTAAAGAAGAAGAAAGAAAAAATAGTGCAGGTTTTGAATATGAAGATAGTGAGCACTAGGAAAGGTAATTATAACAAGTATTTCATGCAGTGGGAAGGATTACAACAAAAAGAAAACACTTGGATTATAGAATGAGAGTTGAAGAAGATTGACAAAGAAAAATTGTAGTAGTATAATCAGAGCAACTCACAGGTGTTGATTTGTTTTCAACTAGAGGAAAATGATGCAAAAAAATATGTTAACCTTTAGGAGGCCATAACATTTGACTTGTAGCTCAGTTTGAGCTCTTCCACATGCCAAAATGACCTCTAAAAAGGTTTGATTCTGCATAGATTTTATTTTGATATTTTTTAGATGCTAAAAGTGATCATCGGAGGGTCCAAAATTAGGTTTTAATAATTTTTTTGAGAAATTTTAGAGCTACACGTGCTTGCATGCAAAACTTACTATAAATAACGATTGCTAAAAATAGACATTGTTTTTATATTTTAGTTTCTTTCAAATTTTTCATGTAGACTTTAATTTCCATGTAAAGTATTATTTAATCATGATTTGGGTTTGTAATTATTTCAAAAAATCAATATGAATCAATTCTGAGTATTGTTTCAAGATCTTGGCCTATTGGTAATTTTTTTGTTCTTGTTAATTTTTGGTTTCATTACTTTCCCATTTGGTCAATGTACTACTACATTTAGTAAAAAATTTATTTCTTGGTTTGTACAAAAAAATTAGATGTTTTTGTTTACATTCTAATATTGTTGCATGATTTCAACAAAACAATTTTGCTTCTATTTTTAGTGGTGTTGCATCTAGAATCTTGAAATCTATAGAATGGTATTTATTAAATTAAGTCCATAATCTCCAAATATATAAAATAATATTTATAAAACTACATTTTTGTGTTAAATAAATATTAATATAATGGATTAATAACTATGTAATTTTTTTAATTTTAGGTGAGGTAGCAACTAGAGTTTGAGAAAAGAAATATTTTTTTGAAATGTCAATTATGTTTTAGCAACTTTAACTAAAAGGGGGTAAAAATTTATTCAGACAGAGACAAAAAGGAATTACAAAGCTTTCTCCTAGTCAATCATTTGATCTAGTTTCTAAAAGAGATCCAAAGGCAGCAACCTTTGGTCAAAGATGTTCCAACCCAGACCCTGCTCAGAGGCCCATTTAGCAAGAAGGTCAGCAACCCCAATCCATTCCCATGGGATATGGATAAAAATCATAGAATCCAAAGCTGTGCATAGCTGGAGAGTCTGTTGGACAATCTTAGCCAGCTACCAATCCACATTATCTAACTTTTGACTATTTAATAGGTTGATCACAACTTGTGAATCTGACTCACAGATAATTCTAAGCCAACCATGTTGGCAACAATGTTGCACCGCCTCCAAGATCACCAAGGCTTCCATTAGATTATTTGTGAACCAGCCTTTATAGACTGAAAACATAAACTGTATATTACCTAAACTATCATGCCCCACGCCTCCGATGCCAGCTTCTCCTGGGTTCCCATGTGACGAACCATCAGTATTGAATTTGATAGTTCCAGCACCTGGGGGAGCCCAACGTCCCTTTCTATCCACGGGCCATGCCTGTTGCCAATTTTTTCTCTCTGGGCGTGTGGGAGGTGCAAGGTAGGGGCCAACATTAGGCACAAAAAAATGTGTGTATAGATGCTAGCATCAACTGGGCTCAGGTCCGCGCCCTTGTTACTCTTAGCCCAAAGAGTTTCCTGCAATGAATTAGTGATCTTAACCCAAATGACACCCAGCTCTGGCTGAGAAGCATGGAAAATGTGCCTGTTCCTTTCGAGCCAAATATTCCACAAGATAAACGAGGGTCTTGCCATCCATGCATTCTATAATAGTGAATCATTAGAGGGAGAATAGCCTAGGTGGCTCCAAAACTCAGGAAGTGAAGACACGTGCCAACAGGGGCATCCCCACTCACTCCACCAGAGGTGCCAAATTTGTTTGGCAAAAGGACAATGGAAAAAGAGGTGTGTCCCAGTCTCCTCTCTGCTGCAACATAAAACACATCTGGACAGCCCCTGGAACCCCTGCTTACAAAGGATGTCCCAAGTAAGACACCTATTATAAGTTAAGGTCCAAAGGAAAAAATTACATTTAGGCCACATAATCTAGTTCCAGATCTTCTTGGCCCATAAGAAGTTTGCCTCACCAAATATCTGCTTTGTCAGGTCCATATAACCAGCTGAAACTGAAGTGTTCAGTGGGATCTCCTCCCCAAGCTAAAACATCATACCCTTGTAAGGAGATGCATCTTCTAGAAGCAAGGATCTATGATAGCTCCATACACTCCTCCAGTGAGCCCCAAAGTGGCCAATCAGAGGAGTGTTTCCACCTGAGTCCAGTAGTTCTACCCAAATGAAACTCTTCCTTATAGTGAGCTACAATATACCAGCCAGTAGCTTGAAACGCATCACTCAAACATTGAAGATGTGGATGGGAGGATAAGAGTGGGGGGGCCCATCCCATGAGTCACTCCAGAAGAGAGCCTCCCTGCCTCTGTTACAAATCTAGAATAAGCTGCGCTTCACCAGTTGGGCTCCCACCTTGAGGGTGTGCCACACCATAGATCCCCACCTTCAAGAGGTAGCCTTGGGATATCCGAAGGTTCCACCCCCAATAAATACTTACAAGTAAATATGCGGGCCCATAGATGCACTTGATTAGATCACCAATGCTAATATAGTTTGGCAGCAAGAGCTTGGCTAGCCAGGATAGCAGAGCACAACCCGAGGCCTCCATCCTTCTTCGACTGACAAATAATATCCCAATTAATAAGGCTCCATTTGGTGTTCTGCAAGTTGCCGCTCTAAATGAATTGGCGGGAGAGGGCATCAAATTCCTTGAGAAAGTACATAGGGGCAGCCTGAATCATACAATGATAGATAGGAAGAGCTTGGATCACTGATTGTAGGAGTGTGACCCTTTCATCAGTAGAAAGCCATCTATGAGTCCAATGATTGACTTTTTGTCTGAGTTTGTCAAGGACATTTTGCTAGAATAATCTTGGCTGCCTTCCCACCACAATAGGAATCCCCAAATAGGTCAAAGGGAGAGATTGGATCTGAAATCTCAGGATGGTGGTAATCCTTCGATGTATAGGCACAGGGGTATTAAAAAAGAAAATAGAGGACTTGTGCTCATTAATTTTTTGCCTGGATGCCTCTAGATAAATGTCTAGGGTGCCTCAAAAAATCTCTGCTTCCCGAATCTGTGCTCTTCCTGCTAGGATAGTATCATCAACAAACTAGAGGTGGGACGTGGTAACACCATTGCTCCATTGCCACCCATGCACCATATTTTAAGAAACTCAAAACTTGATAAGCTGCCCCAGCCCTTCTACCAAAATAACAAATAAGGAGATAGTGGGTCCCCTTGGTGAAGGCCTCTAGAAGCTCCAAAAAGCTCAGTGGGTTCTCCATTAATGAGGACCAAGTAGGAGGGCATGGTAACACAGCTTAACACCCAATGGATCCAGGCCTGATTGAAACTGAATGCTAACAAGACTTTTTGTAGAAAGCTCCAACTGGCTCTATCATAAGCCTTAGCTAAATCAAGCTTGATAAACATAGCATGTTCCTAAGAGGTGCTCATAGAATGAATAGCTTCCAAAACAATGGCGACATGATCTAGGATTTGCTTGCCAGCTACAAAACCCCCTTGTTCCTCAGAAATAACCATGGGAAGATAGACTTTTAGCCATTCCACAATTAGCTTGGTGATGATTTTATAAATCACATTGCAAAGCGTAATGGGCCTAAAAAAATCTAGTTGGTTTGCCTGATCTTTCTTCAGAATCAAGACTAGGAAGGTTGCATTTAAAGCCTTGAGCATTTCTTTATTGGAAAAAGATTCCTGCACCACATTCAAAAGATCCTAGCTGATAATGTTCCAGAAGTCTTGAAAGAATTCAACTAGGAAGCCATCAGGTCCCAGAGCTTTACCTCTATTCATACTGAAAACCACTCCCTCCACTTCAGCCATATCAATAGTCTGCATCAGAGAATCATTCATTCTCAGGGTGACCACTTGGGGGATCCATGAAAGCATAGCATTTTTTGCCATCCCAAGGGGCAGTAGTTCTTCTAAAAAATGTGTAGAGTAATACCAAACTGCTTCTCTAGCAAAAGCTTGAGATGAATTTAGTCGAGTTTCATCTGGACCATCCAGGGAAGAAATAAAGTTCTTGTTGTGCCTCGCCTAGACCGACTTATGGAAGAAAGCCATGTTTTTGTCCCCTTCTTGGAGCCAGTCTATTCGAGCCTTCTACTTCCAGAATATTTCTTCATAAAGTTCCCATTCTGCTAAAACCTTGGATGCTTGAGATTCTACCATATGGAGCTCTACAGACATGCCCAGGTCTCTAATCTGTCTGGTCACCACATCAAGTTGGTATTGCACCTTTCTCCTCATAATGTGAAGATTACCAAAACAATTTGTGTTCTAATATTTCAGCTTTCTCTTAACATATTTAAGTTTTTTGGCAAAGGTGAACATAGCCGTACCATAGTTGGGCCCTCCCTATCTCCACCACTAAATCATTAGATCATGGAGTGAAGCCTCTCAAAGCCACATGAGCTAGAATTCGAACAGAGGCTTCTTTGGTCCAGCAATATGACTGATAGAAAGCTTGATCGGCCAGTGGTCAGAGCCTCTCCAATCAAGAATTTCTGAAGTCAGGGATATAGATCTAGATAACTAGAAGCAAGAAACTAGGAATCTGTCAAGGCGCTCTGAAATGCCAGCATTACCTATTCTTCGGTTATTCCAAGTGAAGTTTTTGTTAATTAGCTTGATGTCTGATAAGTTTAACAGGTCTATATTTTTCCTAAGGATTTTCGTGGAAGGCCCCAAGCATGCCAGTCCTCCTCTCTTCTCCAGGGTAAGGACTGCATTGAAGTCTATCATTAAAATCCATAGTAGGAATGGATGGTAGCTCCTGACATACTGGATGTGATCCCATAGCTTGAGTTGTCCTTGGAGATTTACTGGAGCATAAACATTGGTAACTAAAATAAGTTTGCCCGATACCATGGAGAGGGTGACCATTAAGAGGGCCAAACTACCATCCAACCAATGTTGTGGTGTTATTTTCCTAGGATCCCAGCACATGGCTATCCCTCCTAAGCTCCCCAAGGCTCCCACACACTGGCTTTGACTAGAGAACCATATATTTTGTACACAAGAAAACTGCGAGTCCACAAAAAATTTAGTCTCCTGGATACTGAGAATATCAGGAGAATGATCTCTCACCAATTTGTAAATAGATTTTTGTTTGGGGATACTATTCAGTCCCCTTACATTCCATGATAGGACAATCATTGGGTAGACTAGGGAAAATGCTCATCTAGGGTCCTTACAACCCCTGACTCTACCAATAAATCTTCTGTGAGTTTGATTTTATCCTGATCTTTCTTGCGACCAGCCCTTGAAGAAGTTGTGACAAAGGCTTTCTTGAAAGGTCTTTGCATAAGGCTAAGAGCTGGTAAAGAACCTTTTTCTTTTCTGGTGGCTTCCACATCCCTTACCAAATCAGCCCATTTAACATCGTTGTCACCCGAAACTGGCAAGACTGTGAGGGTCCCTTCCTGTTGATCAAGAGATGTCTCTGGGACTAGATGGAGCACCATGTCATGTGGTTCATCACAAACAAAGGGTTGCACAACTGCCTCAAAAACCTCAACGTGAAAAGCTTCAGGAATGCCATCTTCTATGGCCATGTTATCTAGGGGCTCAAATCGATTGAAGCCCAAATTTACCTACCTTTCAGTATTCAGATGTTTTTGGCCATGGCCCTTCGTGCGGCACTAGATTGTGGTAAAGCCATCCATGTCAAGACCTCTAAACCTTGCTGAACCTTGGTCTATTTTTGAGGAGGTTAGCTAATTTTTCCCCTTTATGGCACTGTCAGGAGGGTTCTGATTCAATCCATTATAGCTCGACTGGCCATTCCCTTTGCCTCCATTGACCTCACGTAGCCCCAAAGACTCCTCAGGTAAGCCCTTACCTCTGACTGCATGGGGGCATTGATGATGCAAATACCCATAGACATGGCAAATGTGGCAGTGGAATGGGATAGACTCATAGTCTAATTGTTGGATCCAGGAAGAAGCACCCAGGCAAATTTCTACTGAATATGGCAAAGGGTTATTCAAATTGATATCAACACAAATTCTAGCATAAGAAATAACCTTTTTTTCTAGTGTTTGGTGCGCAATAGCTGTTGGTGTTCCAAGCATGGCAGCTATCTGGCACAAAATGTCCTCCCTCTAGAATTCCAATGGTAGTCTTGGGAAGCGAACCCAAACTAGAACACAAGCCAAGAGATCTTCAGCAGAATTGAACCCTGCATGCCAGAGTTTGAGAAAAAGGCCATTGCGATTAAAGAAGTAAGGTCCTCCCTCAAAAATTTGATTACGGTCTGAAACTGAGGTAAAATTCACCATGAAATAGCTGTTCCCAGCCAACATAATATCAAAGTCTCCTTCAATCTGCCATGATCGATGAATCTAAGCCTCCAACGCCGATAGAGAAATTTTGATGCCCAAGAATTTGCAAATCAACGATGGGAGGCCAAGTAATCTACCTCTTCTTTGACTGTCTCAGGGGAAATAACCAGGACAGGGCGCTCCAGGGTTCGTGGCAGGCATCCATTGATTTTCTTAAGCTTCGAGCTTTCACTTACAAAAATTGACTCCTTCTCCTACGCATTCCACCCAGGCCGAGGCTGATCCTCCCTGGGGCCTTCCTCCATACTGTCGCTCCTTCACCCTTCACTCGCCATCCATCAAGACATGAATAACTCATGTTTTAGCAACTTTAGATGACAATATTTTTTACAAATTTTATTCTATAACCAAAATAGAAATAGAGATTTATGTAAATTGGTAAAATAAATTTGATTTCTCTATGGGTCATGTATTTATGAATAATTGTTTATATTAAATTACAATCAAAATATTTTATAAATGCAATGTCAAATTTGAGTACACCAAAATCTCTATTTATTATTTTCAAGTACATTTATATATACATGAAAAAATGTGTATCATAGTCAAAATATAAATTAAAATGAATAATTTAAATAAAAACTTATTAATTATAATATTATATTTCTTAATCATATTATTTTTATATTTATATTTTATTTAAATTAAACCTTTTACTACCATACATATATTATATATATATATAGAGAGAGAGAGATATATCACTCTCATATATTTATTTCACAAATTTACAATTCTACAAATTCTTTGAAAACAATATTAAACAACATACATATATCATATAATATATAGATTTATCATAAATACATATTAATATAATAATTTTATAAATTTGATAATTATATATATTTATATATAAATATAAGAAGGATTAAAATAAATAAATAATAATGTTAAAAAAACATAATCCAAATATTTCCATACGAAAATTAAAAAATAATTAACCATAAAAATAATAAGAATCTTTTGAACACCAAATAGATGAAGCACCGACCATAAGCAAAGATTCGAAAAGACTTCGGAACATGATTAAATTGAAATATATACCTTTCATTCACACATTCATTCCGAAAGTGACAGCCCCATTCTTTGTTAATTTTTCTGTCAGGAATTTAAATTTAAAATTCACTTATATAAGTTGAATTATTATAACAGGATGATAATGTGGTGTTATGTTTTAAAAATATATATATATATATATATATATATATATATATATATATATATATATATATATATATTTATATATTTATTTATTTATTTATTTCTAATTTTTAAGTAAAATGTTTTTGATACTTTTTATATTTTACGACAGAAAATAGGCTTTTTTAATTAAAATTATTTTTAAAATATTTAAATAATATAAATTCTAATGATTTATTTAATAATTTTTTTTTATAAAATATAATTTTATGATGTTTAATAATTTAAGAAAAAAAATTTTTTTTTAAGATTTTTTGTATTATAATTTATCAATATAAAGAACACCAAATCAATTGAAATAATAATATTAGTAATAATAGAAAAGAAAAAATAAATAAATATATAAATAATGATAAAATAAAATAAAATAACTCATAATTGTTATAAACCTTTGAATATACTAAGAATACCATAAAATCATATTTGCATTTGAATTCTTAATAGAGTTGATGGGACGGTTATGAATTTTCCTTACTTTTTTTGAAAGTCACATTTTAGAAATATTACAAGAATCTGATCTTTTAGAAAGATCTTTGTTTTTCATTCCCTACACTATGTTTAGGGTTGGAGTAGTGAAAAATGAAGAGTTATATGAAAGAGGTTAAAAATGAAGAGTTATATGAAAGAGGTTTTAAAAAAATTTACATGTTAAAGCATTTGTGTTCAATAGAAATGTATTCAGTGGAAAAGTACATTTAGATAATTGATTACCATAAAGTAATTTGAAGATGCTTATTTTTTTTAAATATTCTTTAGTTTTCATAACTTAACAAGTACATGTTTTTTTTTTTATATTTTTTAATATTTTATGATATATTATTTTTATGTTAAGAAAATGGAATTTTTTTGAGTAAATTTTTAAAATTTATTATAACATTAATTATATATTAAAGAAAATTATTTTAAAAATTAAAATAATTTTAATTTCTCATATTTTATTTATAATATAGATAATAATAAATAGAAAATATTTAATTATTATTATAATATGTCAGTAGGTGATTTTATGGTAGAGTGAACATACAAGTATTCTATAATGATGATAACCCTGCTTGTAATCAGAAATGAACAATAAGATGTGTAAAAATTGCATGTTGTATTCAATTGTCTTGCTCACCAATTTTCTACATTATTACAATAGTATGATGAAGAGGAATATAAAAAAGTAGGGAGAGTTAACTCACAAGAGAACTCATGTGGGACTGAGTGTAACTCACTGTAGAACTCTAGGTAGTACTCACCTTTTCACCAACTTAACCTCTTATCACACCTAAGTAAGTTGAAACTACATATGTAGAGATTATCCATTTAATAAGTAAATAGAATAATTAATATCCTACACCAACACCCCCCTTAAGTATAACATAGGTGGGTGGAAAAGAAAAGATGGGTCCTTGTAACAAGCCCTGAAGAAGTACCCACATACAATGCAACTCTCAAGAAGTGGAGTAAATAGATAAAATATAGGGTAAAAAAAAATCCCCTCCTGCTTCTCCCCCCGCCCTCCCCCGCCCCGCCCGAAAAGAGAGAAAAAGAAAAGAAGGAATAAAAATATCACTCCAACACCCCCTTAAGTATAGCTTAGGTGAGTTTTTAAATTAGAACCTGACAACGAGACCTCATGAGTTACCCAAGTACGTAGCGATGATCCTAGTATCTTAAAAAATATGAAGGTTTTTTGTCTCTAAAAAGAAGAGAGAGAAGGTATTAATATAATGTCACATAAAAAATGTTGTAGTATGTCTCTCTACAGTAAATGCTATCCTTACTTTTTGAAGAAAGAAACTACGAGTTCTCAAACTACTAAATTCCCACTCAAGTAGGATGTATGTAGGAATCAATATGTATAAATGTCTCCCTACTAATGATTGAATGTGTCAAATTCTAAATAGATATCACAACACTAACTATATAAGGTGGCAATGAACAGGTATAAAATGAAGGGGAGAGAACAAATAGAGAAGAAGATAGACATGTAATATTCACTGAAAGAATGTCCATGGGAATAGGAGAGTAAGGATCAATAATTGTTGAAACTAAAGATTGGTCTACAGATGAAGTACTTAGATCTGCAAAATAAATGTCTATAGGAACATATGAATCATCAATACTCTCAATGTGTATACACTCAATAAAATCAATAAAGTCCTCCAAAATGCATGTCTATGAAGCCTCTAAAAGGGCAATAATCTACATAGGAATAGATCAAATATATGCAATGAGACAACTAAGATCTAGTAGAATCTCATCCTATAGTGGGTGATCAAGAGAATCAAAAGCATTATCAACCATGGATATATCATCACAAGAAATAAAAACATGAGGAGAGAGTACAACAATCTCAAAAAAGACAATAGGAAGCAGAGAAGGAGGTGCGATGTAGGTCATAGTAGGATATCAAATAATAAATTGTAGGATGCTCCAAACAATGAATTGACACTATGTATATTCCACATGGTAATGAAGATCCATGTAATCTTATAATAATAGAGTGAAAAAAATTTTGTCACAAGTATTAGCCCACTTATTGAACTGAACAAGATCAATGGGTGCAAAAATATGTCCATATAAGAATTATATATAATTATTGTGTGTGAGCAAATGTTCCATGTAAACACACCATAAAGCATATTTGTCCTTCCTAAGAAGGATCATTGGAGAGAAAAAACTCTTCCCATATGGAGTCTCTCAAATGGGGTTGACATGACCAAGATAAGACACCAAGGAAGTGCACAACTACATAAAATACTCTACAATGAGCCCCTAAAGCACACTCATGAGTGCAACATCGGGTAAAGCCGATAATGCATCCAAATGAGCAATTAGTGTTAGAGTGGGTAAACAATGGTACAAACTATAGAGATCAGCTTTAGACTAAGCTAAAAATGAGTTCACATAGATAAGATCAATCAATGCATGAAGTACTACATAAAGTAGTAGGGCCCATAAGCCCTCTTGAATATAGCACTTTATAATTTGAATGCATTTTTTTAAAAAAAGTAGCGAAATGAAAATAGGACAAAAACTATACACTTTTGCCAAAAATAGCACTCAATTTTAAATTACCAATCAAAAATTATAGCAAAATATATTTTTCATTATTAATGACCTATTTAATTAAATTTCACTTAAAAGTTTAAATGTTGATAGGTTTAAAATCAAAATATCTCATGTAACCACTCCTTAGAATCAGAAAAAAAACCTAAACCTCCTCATGTCAACAAAAGTCAAAAATACTTAGCCCAATTACCTCTACATGTACTTTTCTAAACAAGTCTCTTTAGAAGGTGTTTTAATAAAAAAATTAAAAAAACTATTTAAATAAAATTAAAAAACATGCTTTTCTTTGTAATTCTTTTATTAAAATTTAGGTTTTGACTTTATGACATATAAAATAGAAAGAAGAGAGCTGGTGTTGTCATCATTCATGCAAGGAGTTGTTGACCATATATTTGAACTATACGATGTTGTTATGCATGCATAGGTCTGCGCTACATGTACAGGTCTTTAACAAGATGGAGGTGCTTGTTAAAGGATCAGAATACCTCCATATACATTCACAAATAGTGGTTTTAACAGGGAGTGGATTCTTTGAGGAAGAAATAGATCCGGTAGTAGGAGGTCCTTAAATGTTAACACCAAAAACTAGCAGATGTGAACCAAAAATGCCAAAGTTGTCAACGCTGTCAAAAAGGAGGATGACACGGTGCATAGAGACCAATAAGATGAAGCTACAAATAAATATGAGATCATCTAGGAGAAGATGATAATTGGTTAAATATGTCAGCGTCAGCTATTGCAGTGAATGGATCTTGGTGAAGGTGAAATAACTATAGGATTCCCACTGCAACCAGGTTCAATTGGCTTGTTTTGATAAGTTATCAATCAGAGAAAATGTTGTCCATAGTGTTCTCTTTCTTTGATTTATGGATGGCTTCCATGTTTGGGATGTAGAGGATTTGATAATGTGCGGGATCTTATCTCTAAACAGGTTGATCGAGTTGCATTTTTGTAAATGTAACCAATGTCGATCACCACAGATCTGAAGCAAGGGTAGTTGGAGGCTTTCCAAACCATGTAGGGATATAGAATATAGACTTATTCCTTTAGATCTGAAAATCGCTTCTTATAATTCATGATCATATGTGCTTGTTAGCCTGTTGTATTTTGTCTCTACATGCAACCAACCTGTCTTTTGCCAAGTTCTACCCCTCACCAATCTCCTTCCAACTCTTTTCACTTCAACCACCTCTATAACATACCTCTGTACGCCAATACACAAGCATGCAAATGCCAATACAAACAATATGTAGATTCCTTTTTAATAGATTTAAGAGAATAGAAAAATAAAAATAAAATAGACAAACTAATGCTCATTACCATACTCTATAGCTCTGATATTATATCAAAATAGGCTAGTAGGTGATCCTCTGGTAAAGTGAGCACATATGTATTCTGCAATGATGATGACACTAGTTGTATTTATAAATGAACAAAAAGATGTGCAACAATTGTCTGTTGTATTGAATTATCTTGCTTACCAATTCTCTGCACTATTACAATCGCATGGTGAAAAAGAATATAAAGGAGTAAGGAGAGTTAACTCACAGGGCAATTCATATGGGACTAAGTGTAACTCACTATGGAATTCTAGGTGGAACTCACCCTCTCACCCACTTAACCTCTTATTACATCTAAGTAAGCTAAAGCTACAAGTGTAGGGATTGTCCATTTAATAAGTTAATGTAATAATTAATATCTTACACCAATAACTATCAGGTAAGGAAATAGTTTGATATTATTTTTTATGTTTTTATGATCTTTTATTAACTTGTAAATAAGATGAAATTATTTTTCAGAATAAAGTTTTCAATTTTTATGATTTTTTACTAGTAATTAAATAACACACAATTATTTGATATATTTGTAACAATAGTATAAAAAATCAATAGTAACTATATGTATGTCTTAAAATACACATATATAAAAATAAAAAATAACATGAAAATACTTTTTTTTTTTCAAATAATTAAAATAAAAAAATATTGATGAATTTACACTTTTTTTTTAACTTAAATTAATAGAAGATAAAATATTATAAAATATAAAAAAATATTAAAATATTTTTAATTTCTCAAATTTTATTCATAATATAATTAATGATTAATAGACATATCAATATACATTTTACTATTCTAACCATCAATTAAGTAAATGGTTTGAAATTATTTTCTATGTTTTTAACTTAGCCCAAAATAATTTTAATTCTTCAGTGTGTGAACCAATACACAGGGAATTGATTTTTGCCTCCATATGCACTCATCAATGGAAATGACACATCCTCTCTTGGATTTTGCATCATTCTTATACACCTTGTCTACTCAGGGTTACACTGTTGGATTAAGTAGCGAAGAAGTTGAAAATGAAGGGTCATATGAAAGAGGTTAAAGCCTTTACATTCAATGCCATTTAACTTAGCATACATTTTTTATGTGAGATTATGGAACCATATCACATAACTTTTTTTTTTTTTTTTGGGGTCAATGATATTTCACAGTACGTTTTCAATGGACAAGTAAAACGCAATGAATGGATAATAATGTGAGAAATTAAGGATACCAATGCAGTAAATTAACGATAACAATAATGAGGTGCTGTTTTTATTGGAGAATTGGCAGGCTTATTAGAAAATCCAAGGATGTCAGATACTCCTTATACGATATGAGTGAGTAGATATACTTGGTCATAAAAATAGTTTTCTATACATAGCCTCTTTGATATGTTCTCTTTTGTATTTAAAGATAATTTTTTCTTGTATTTTAATGATAATAATGCAATAAACACCAAGAAACGTCTTCTTGTTACGGGAGATTCCTTAATGTTCGTTCATTTTGGAGGAGAGCACGACAGGGATATAAAATTTGGACATCATGTTAAAAAAGAATTTTCTATTATTAAGTTGTTCGGTGTTTTTTTAGTATTTAAAGTTTAATAATATATTTCTACATTTTATAGAATAGAAATAATTTTTTGGAAAAACTGTGTCAAGTTTAGAATTTCAAATTTGACATAGTGCTTTTTGAAGATTATTTCTAATTAATTTATTGTTATTTTCAATTATGAAATTAATTTCAAGAAAGTAGTCGAAAAGGTAAGAAAGTGTTCTGGGAAATTTCTAGAGAAAAGATAAAGATCTAATAAAAAAGAATGAGAAAATTAAGAAGCGAGGTCAAGTGTGTTTTAAAACTCTAGATAAAGAAAAAAGTTCCAATAAAATATTTTTATTTAATTAAACATAAATGATAGAAATTATTTTACAATTAATTCTTCTTCAATTGAAATAAATTATTTTTATTTAAACTAATATTATTAATTCTTATTTAATTGAAATCAATTATTTTTATTTAAACTAATAATGTTAGTATCATATTTATATAGTATATTTAAGGTATTATAACTAAAAAATATTAATTGAAATAAAACTATAAATTTAATCTCTCTTTTTAATTAAATTTATAAATCAAATTTATAGACAATTGTTGTGATATGTTGTATATTATTTTTGGAATTTAAATTTCAATGCAGAATTAAGTTTAAATTTAGTTTTTGAAAGTTATTATTATAATATAATGTCTGTTTAGTATCTTTCAAAATTTAATGGTAATTTAATTTATGTTTTATTTTTATATAA
Organism: Torreya grandis; assembly: GCA_037957365.1. NCBI lineage: Eukaryota > Viridiplantae > Streptophyta > Pinopsida > Cupressales > Taxaceae > Torreya > Torreya grandis. Next base: position 1,512,969 of record JARHVA010002683.1, read on the forward strand.
CCTTTATATTATTTATTAGTTATATATCATTAAAAATTATTTTTAAAAAATTATATTTTTTATTGTTTTCTTTAAAATATTAAGTTTTATACAAATATAATTATTATAAATTTTATAATACACAAAAATTCTTTACATAATTAATTATACATTATCTTATTTAATTATATTAAAATATATTGATTATAATAAATTTAATTTTTATATGATAATAAAATTTATGCATAAGACAAAATTTTAATTCTATAATACTATAATATGTAATGTTATTTATTAATATAAAATAAATAATGTTAAGATGATTTATAAAACAAAATTTAATTTTAAAATAAATAATTAAAATATTTGTTTATAAAATTAATATGTAAATTTATAATATTAATAAATAAAATAGAACAATCATTGAAATATATGTGTGTGTTATATTATTATATATAAATATAAAATATGTTATATTAAAAAATAAAATAAAATAAGTTCTAAATTTAAATTGAATGGAACGGATCAATAATTTAGGTAGTTTAATTACAAATTTAAATATGATACATTAATTTTTTTCATGGATCATTTTTTTATGCAAATGATTTCGCAAAAATTGAAACAATAATCATTCACATAATATAATATTTTGAATTATTATAATAAGAAATATTGTAAATTAATATTTAAGAGTGATAGTATTTTGTAATGAAATGAATATCTTACTTTTAATTTTAATAATAAATTTGAATGTATTCGATCTTCACTAAAAAATTTATTTAAAATAAATATCAATATCATTTTTAAAATTTGAAAAATCTATATAATATAATAAAATTAAAATACCGAATCTAAAAAAATAAACTAAAAAGCAATAGAGGAGTTATAAAAAGAGAGTTGGAAGCGATTGTATTCCAGAACCATAAAAGCGCCAAAACTGTGTTTGAAGAAAGTAATGAAAAATAAGCATCAAATCGAAGTTTATCTGATTAGCAGCTGTACTTTAATTGCGATAGAATTTGACCATGTTTGTTGCAATGCCCGCTCAACTCTCTTAATCATTTTCAAATTGTATCATGCTAAAAATGGATATGATATCGTTTCTGTAAGCAGAGTAGTTTTCTTCCTTCCCTTAATCATTTTTAATTTGTAATTAATATATTTTTTCTTTAATTTTGTTTTTCCAGATTTAAACACATTTTGCGAGGCCAAACTGAACCAGACTTTTCTCCAAGTTAATTGTTGCTCTTCTCTTGAATAATAGTCCATTGATTGGTAAAGTATAAGAGTCCAATGAGTTGAAGATTTTGTACATCATTAAATAAAAAATAGTCGCATACTTTTTCAAACACAGGTTATACTGATATATCTTAAATATTCGGGGCATTCAATTTTTTTATAGATTTTTCCAATCCAAATCTTAGACCTATTTTTCTTTTAAAAAAATTTCAAAGACATTTATTAATAAAGATTTCTAATAAATTATAATAATATATAATAAATATTATATATAAATTTAATATATAATTATGATAATTAATTAGTATAGATATCTAAAATACATCTTTGAAATAATATAAAAGTTGATACGTAAAAGGCATTTTTTCACAGCGAGTAAAATTATAATATTGCTATCAGGATTCAATTGTATATTTTTTTGAGTAAAGCTCATTGACCCATGTTTCATGAGTAGTAGTTCATACGAACCCATCTCTCATGCCAATGACTGGTCCACTTATCACTCATTGCATCTAAGTGATGCTCATAGGGGTGAAACATTGGGCCTTCCTGAGAGGTCACCCATCCCAATACTACTCTTACTCAAACACGCTTAACCATGGAGTTTCCTCCACTGTTAAGCCCACTTAGCTTGCTACCCCATTTGCAATACCTTCAGCAAGTCTTGTGCCTTATGAACCAATCATTATAGAACCCCTTTAACTCATCAATTGATAAGTAGGAGGTATTTTTCCACAGCGAGCCAAATTATGATATTGCTATCAAGATTCAATTGTGTAGTTTTTCGAGTCAAACTCATTGACCCATGTTTTATGAGTCGTGGTTCACACAAACCCATCTCTCACAGAAACATGGGTTAAAAACTACACAGTTGAATCCTGATAGCAATATCATAATATTTAGGTCATATGACAAATCTAATATAAATAGCATAATATTTATATTTATAATCATCTGTAAAATAAATATATTTAAGATATTTATAATAATCAATAACTATAAAGTTCATATGTTTCAAAATGCCTTCCCCTGCTCCTCTTCTTATTCATCGATCAAGTGGTGATTTGCATATTCCTATAATGTTTCCGCCAATAATTCCTTCCCCTTGCTCAGGTATGAATGGATGAAGTCCACTATGTTTGGTAATGTTGGATAAAACACTGAAGTTGTGTAGAAGACTATTATCACATTGAAATAAGTTATAGAAGATACAATGCACATAGATGAATTAACTCAAATTTACGAGAAAAACCAAATATGAAAAGAAGCATTGACTAGCCCTGGAGTTGTAAATAGCTCCCCTAGCCAATTCAGCCATAATCTTTTGATAAGTAACCTTAGCAGCCCAAGGAAAATATAAATCATAAGTGATAGCTTATATGGATGTAAAATATTTTAAGACAAATAAAAAAATTGGTTATCCCATTATGTCTCAATAAAAAATCCTATTTGAAGATCTAATTATTTTTAATATGCTTATGAATCCACTCATAGTTTAAACCCTATATAGATGAAACCAAATTCAATTCATTAGGATGGTGATATTTATTTCCATCACGACTTCATGGGATAGTGAAATACATGGTCACAAGATAAAAAAAATAAGGAGATCACTATATTCCTAAATAGTGGCATGATTATGCCACATAGCATGATCATGCTGCATCGTTTCATGAAGACCAAATTTAAGTACATAAACATAATCAAATATAAATAAGTATAATCTAGAAAATTATATTAAATAAAAATAAGGGAATCTTTCTCATCTCTGATCAATGTGAATCAATGAGTTAAATAGGTAAATGAACGTGATAAAAAGAAATACCTCTAGATCATGGGGTTCCATGTGATACTTTTAAATAAAAGTGTTCATATGGACATAATTAAAATTTATATTCAATTGAAAATATCCAAGTCTGATTGGTTAAACTTCTATTAGAAGCAAATAATATCTCAATACACATTTAATTATGATAGCATTAAATATTCGTATTATCTTCTAGTTATTGAACCATATATATAAATACACACACACACAAACATGTACATATGTATATATACACTCATATTTTTTTTTTGTGTGTGTACATATATATAATATGTGTGTATATATACATATGTACATATAGATGTGTGTGTGAGTGTGTGTGTGTGTGTGAGAGTGTGTGTGTGAGTGTGAGTGTGTGTGTGTGTGTGTGTGTGAGTGTGTGTGTGTGTGTGTGTGTGTGTAAGAGAGAGAGAGAGAGAGAGATTATTAATATTAAGGTTAACATTTCATAGACCAAGATATGTACAAGTGTCTTAAATTTAAAAGCTAAATAATTTAAGGTTGAATCCATAAAGACATCTCTAGGTGCTTCCCCTATTGAATCAAGAATACTTAATTTGAAAAGTTAAAATTTACTCTCTAATGTGTGCATGTATCCACACACACACACACACACACACACACATCCCTAAAGATGTTAATCCATTGACTTTAAGAAGAAAAAAATATAGTACAAAAAATGACCAAAACCATCACTATAAGCTAATTTATTCTTGTTCCAACTCATTATGCATGTTATTACTTATGCATATTCTTACTGAAAATTAAGTAATAACAATAATAATCATTGGGATGTTTAGCACCTTATGATACATAAAACAAGGCCAAATTTATGCATGCCATAACATTTAATCCCTAGTTCTATTTGAGTCCTCCTTTTCACCAAAATGCCCATCTCGAAAAGCTTGGTGCAGTCATAACCCATCCTATCTAGTTATAGAAATTTATGATATTTTATGGAGGCCATATGTGACCATTTGAGGGTTATAAAATATATCTTAATATTTTATTTGGGATTTTTCTATTTTTATAAATTGTATAGTTTTGTAACCGGATGTGAACTTCAATTGATATTCATTTGATAGGTTAACTTTAGTGTCTAGTTTATTTTTGGATATTTTTAGAGCTATATACACTTGTATGTAAAACATATTTTAAAATAGTAGCTATTAAGAAATAGCAGGTCAAGTTTTATTATTTTTTAGATTTTAAAGTTTTGCATGTCAATTCCAATTCTGAGTTGACATATTTTTATGCATGATTTTTAATTATTTGAACAACTCAATATGAATCAATACATTTTATTATTTTAAAAACTATATCTATTAGTAGTTTACTATCTTGATAGTATTTGGACTCATTACTTTTATTAATTTTTAATATATTCATCATTATTTTGAGCATTTCATATTTCAAAGGTAATCCAATTAATACAGGTCACTTGATTAAAGAGTGGATGTTTCTTAGAAAAAAGAAGGAATCTTCTTGGTGGTCAAGATTCTACCTCATCGATCTCACTATGAATGCTCCCGAATATGAGAACAATTATTTAGATTCATCTTTAGAAGAGCTTGGGCCCCCTAACATAGATCATGTCTATCACCAGGACTCAAAGAGGGAGTATAAGGCTGACCCTCTAATCTTAGAAATGAAGGGGCCAGTTCTGGTTGTGAAAACCTATATTGCTAAAGAGGTTTTTACTCCCTCTAGTAGATCAAGGGAAGAGCCATTGGTTGTGGCACCAATGGTAGATAAATCTAAGACCTTAGAATTTATTGAAATTTTAATACCTCTAGCCTCAGATTCTATGGAAAATGAGGGGGAGGGTGGACTAAAGTGCATAAGAAGCAAATTGAAACAAGATAGGAGTCCAACATGACCCTCCATTTGGGGGGAGCCCACAAAAAAGACATGTTTTGATTCATTCAGTAGTTGAGGATAGTACGACGTGTATGAGTTATTCTACATGAAATCTATTTGGACCCACTTTTCTCTCTTGGGAGATCTTTAGTTCAGTTAAGTTTGGTAGAAACTTCACAAAATTTTCCCAGGTAATTTTCCTATTCCTTCTAAGTCTTTGGTGGAAGACCCTATCTAGGGGGATCTTGGTTTCCCATTCAGTTGCCACTGGTAGAGCCATATTTTTTTAGCTTTATTTTTTTATGTTTTAGTTTATCCTTTGTACAAGGCTATGATGCCTTTCAATCTCATCTTTAACCAATCTAATAAAAAAATGTAATCCAATTAAGAAATCACATCATAAGAAACATAGAATAAAAGTTTACACTATTAAATTTATAGATCAACTTAATTTATTTCTCAAAGTAACATGAAGGTGAAAGTTAGAATATTTGTATTTTATTATGAATCTTTCTTATTTTCTTATTTGATTGGTTGTTGTATGATCATACAATGATATTGGATTAAGATATTAATTTGTGTCATGATTCATCAAGCCATCCTCATGGAATGTTAACATATCCATAAGTGTGTAATAATGAATACTCTAACTAATCTATTGATATGGACACACACAAAAATAGACACATACACACACAAAAATACACACACACACACACACACACACACAGGAATTGGTGTTAGGTTGTGTCAAGAAGAAAATTCAATAACATATTTTAGTGAGAATGTAAATGAGGTAAGACATAAATATTCCACATATGATTTTGAATTTTATGTCATTATACAACCATTAAGGCATTGGAAGCATTACTTGGTGCCAAAGGAGACTATCTTATTTACAGAACATGGGATTTTGAAGTATGTGAACATTTAAAATAAATGAAATAGTTGGCATGCAAAGTGGGATTCTTTATTGTAGTGTTTACTTTTTTTATGAAACATGTATCAGAATATTAGAATAAATTAGTTAATGCTTTGAATAAGAGAGTGGATTTATTAACTACTATGATGAGTAAAGTAGTTGGATTTGAAAATTTTAAGGAATTATATAATATTCATCCAGGTTTTGTCAAGATAGTTTATTAATGTAGTAATCTATTAGTAAGTGAGATAAGTATTATTCATGATGATTACCTTATACATGATGGTTATCTCTTCAAGATAAAACAATTATGTATTGTAGATGGAACTCTAAGAGATAATATTATAATAGAATTACATAGTGGTGTTTTGAATGGAAATTTTGGTAAGGCTAAGATAATAGGTATAGGAGAAAATTTTTTGGCCAAAGATAAAGAGAGATGTGGAAAGGTATGTTTTGACATGTAGAATATGTCAAGAGACTGAAGGCCAAATACAAAATATAGGGTTATACATGTCATTACTAGTTTGAAGGGGATCATGGACATATTTGAGTTTGGATTTCATATTGGAATTATCAAAAACACATAGCTGTAATGATTTAATTTTTGTTATTCTAGACAACATTTCTAAAATGATTCATTATGTTTCATGCAAGAAAACTAATGATTCCACTAAAACAACATTGCTATTTTAAGGATGTTGTAATGTTGCATGGTATTTGAAAAACCATTACATCAAATAGAGACACAAAATTGTTGAGTCAAGTTTAAAAGACTTTATGGAAGAATATGGAAACTAAGCTAAAATTCAATAATGCATACCACTAACAAGCAGATGGAAAAACTTAAATTTAAAATTGGAGATTGAGAAATTTGTTGAGATACATAGTTGGATAGAAACCTGAGTAATTGGACTTAAATTTACCACATGCTAAGTTTACATATAATAATAGCTCAGTGACCAAATCCACATAGAAAGCACCATTTCAAATTGTTTATAGGAGAAATCCTATGCGTATTTTAGATTTGGTATAGTTACCAATTGTATAATTATTTAGTGATAATCAATAAGCATTTAAAGAGTATATATGAAAGCATTTACATAGTATATATAATAGTTACAAGAATAAGTGAATAGAAAACTACATGAAATTAATGAAAAGCATAAAGCTGCAGTAGAAATCAGAATAGGGTAAAAGATAATATAAGAAGGATATTTAGTGATGTTATATTTAAAGAAAGAAATATTTATAAAAATCACATAAAACAAGTAAAAGAAAAAGAAAATTAGACTATATAGAATTATGAAAAAGATCGATGACAATATTTATGAGGTGAGTTTACCACATAATTTTGATATCTTTCAAATATTTAATTTTATAAATTTATATGATTCTATACAAAATATGGTGAGGAGAAAAAATATGAAGAAGTAGATTGACATCAATATATTTTAAATAAGAAAAAATAAAACTTAGTGTATGTTCTAATAAGAAGACAATAAACAACAAGCAAGGAAGTTATAACATTTATTTGGTAGAGTGGGAAGAATGATAACATCAAAATGATACTTATATTTCAAAATAAGATCTAAATAATATCAACAAGTATAAATGGCATGGATATAATTAAGGTAACTCGCAGGAGTCGAGTTATTTTCAACTAGAGGAGAATGGTACAGAGATTGAACAATTAAAGGCCATAACTTTTGATCAATAATTTTATTTGAGCTCTCAGTTGTACCAAAATGATTGAGTCATAAATTTGAATTCAAATTTATCCCATTCTATCTAGTTAGGGATGTTTTATAACTCTTTGTAGGACATAGGTGACCATTTGAGGGTCTAAAAAAGTATTTTTCTTATGATTTCTCTATTTTTATAAATAGTATTTTTTGTACATGGATGTGAACTTAAATTGAAATTCATACATTAGGTTAATTTTAGTATTATATTATATGTAGATATTTATAGTCCCTTCTAAACTTGTATGCAAAACATCTAAAAATAATGTTTTAAAAGTCCTTAAAAGATAAAAACTATTAAAAATAGCATATTTTTATAAATAATTGTAAACGTTAGTTAGTTTTAAGTGATATAAGTAGTTTTTTATGTACATTTTTTAATTATGCATGTCAACTCCAATTTTAAGATAAACATTATTTAAAGATTTTTATGTATATATTTATTCAATCAATAGGTATCCACAAAAAATTTGCTTTCATGTAATTTTTATGTTTATGCATATTGATAATTTATCCTAGTAAATATGTGTCTTCATCAATGTGTGATCAAATAAAAATTACAAAGTTTATTACAATATAAAAATTAAAATCATTAATTATACTTAGCAATGCATGTAGCAAATGAATTTAGCAATACATATAACAAATGAAAATGAAATTTGGTATTATAGATAATCATATTGGTATAATAGTATAAGTTTATAAATTCAACATTTTTAATAAAATAAAATTAATGAATGATGGTGAAAGATGCTTTAATTTATTTATTTTTGATTATTTTAACTTCTAATAGTATACAAATAAAAATATAATTTTAATAAAATTTAATATAGTTTAAGAATATTGGTTAAGTTTTAACCATTCATAATTTTATATTTTTAATAAAAGTAAATATGATATAATAATATTCTTTACAATTTTTTTAATATTTTTTTTTTTAAGTAACAATTAAAGGACATAAAAATTAAGATTGCAATTAAAATTAAAAATACTTACTCGACTACAATCCACTACCCTCCTCAAATATTATTATAAAACACTTTTTAACACACACACATCACAATAAAACATAAATTAATTTAATTGTAAATATATATCTAATTTATAAAAAAAAATAAATAAATAAATAAATTAAAAATAGATAATCATTATATTACAAAATCTAATCCAATATCTATCTATCACATATTTTTATATAAAATAAAATATACTAAACCCTAAAATTAATACTCTAATTAAATTTTATTCATATATAAATATTTTTAAAATACAGTTACGTGAACACCAAATAGATGACCCCAGTAATAGCAAAAGATTCCAAAAGAGTTAACAACATAATATAGTTGTGTTGTTTAAATTGGAATGTATTCCTTTTATACATGGGAAGAAAGTATACAAATTTCAGAGACCACTTGTTTATATTATAGTTACGATTAATTTGAAAAATATAAACAAATGGAATACGAAATCCATATACATTCTCATTATAAACACATATACACACCTTTCCCTCATAAAGTGAGCCCCATTCATATTCATTTTGCTTTCTAAGGGGAAACCTAAAATTACTTTTATTAGTTGAAGTATTACTCGAGGATAGTAGTTTGAAAGAGAGTAGTTTTTTTTTGGTTTAATTATCAAGTAAGTTTTTAAAAATGTATATATATATATATATATATATATATATATATATATATATATATATATATATATATATATATATATATATATATTTTTAATGTTTTGTGATTTTTTATTATATATGAAAAGATGAAATAATTTTAAATAAAATATTTAATTTTAATTATTTTATTATATATAAATAATATGATAGTTCGGGTGGTTTGCACGAGTCAAATTTATTGTAGTAAGTGGAAATGTGGCTCCAAAGTCAAATTTATCTGCTTCAGGGCTTTCGAAGTCCTCCTCTACTGATGTGATTGGTACAAGTGCTCAATCCTGCTCACCCTAGCATGGTTCCAAGCCAATCCCTTGTGCCCAAGAGTCTCTTGTTGTGGTATGTGGCTTGGAGGTCATAGAAAATGAGGAGTACTATCATAATAGAGGAGTGATTTGTAGATTTAATGGGTTTTGGCCCTCTATGCCCAATCTCCACAATTGGATCATGGAGTCATGAAAGCCGCTTGTTGAAGGCAAGATTGAATTATTTACCTATGCAAATGGATTCTTTATTTTGACTTTTACTTCTTCACATCAACAAGACTTAGTACTTGATGATAGGGTTTGGATGTGGGGTGATCATTCCCTTTCCATCAAACCTTGGACTCTATTTTTTTATCCCCTCACTGAGCCACTTAACATTAGACCTATTTGCGTCCGTCTCCCAAATCTTCGTCTCTAGTTTTGCGAGGATTCTTGCTACGAGGGCATCAATAATGCTATTGGCTACTTCCTTGAGGTTGAATCTACTACCTCTTTCATGGGACACTCCACAATTGATTACATCCTGGTGGATATTGATATTTCCAAACCTCTTCGTGGAAAGGCCCCAGAAATAACTATTAGATTATGAGGGTATCCCATTTAGATGCAGAAGTTATTTTTATACTTGTCTTTTGGGCTTTGGTTGTCCTCTCTCGCGCTGCAAGGGAGCTGCAACTTGGTGGAAAGATTCTCTCTTGGAACACTTGACTATCAGTGCTTCCCAAGAGGATTATCCATCTTAAGAGGATGAATTCTTTGAAGAGGTTGAGCCCTCTGTTGGGGTGACCTCCCCTGTTGTTACTAATATTAAAGATGCTAGGACTGTTGTTAGGATCTTAATCATTGTTGTTGTTGAAGTACCATCAAATTTGCATGCTACCATTAGAGCTATAACAGAGACTTGCCATGTTGCCTCCCCTACTGTTGCTACTGGGATGTCCACAAGGTTCATGCCTGATACTGCCACTGAGACTAGGACAATTGTTGTTGGTGTGTAGGTTGTTGATGGGGCTGATGTTGTTGTGGCATTTTCCTAGGCTCCGCCCTGTTCTAAGTATTTGGTGATTTTTTCACCTCCTTCATCTCCTAATTCTATGTTTGGAGATAAGAATGAGTATTGAACCATTTTAAAAAGGAGGAAGCGAGGTCTTCTTAAGCATGTTTCTTAGACCTGCATTTGAGCCAAAGGTGTTCGACCTGCTAAATCAAGTTCTGTTATTGTTTAGGTTAGTCGGTTGTCTCTGTGCTATTAAAATGTTGTTTCCAACACATCTGCAAACTTTTTACCTTGAAGGTTGCTTTGTATAGGACTCAGGTTCCTCTTTTCCTATTGATCTAATAAAAATAACAATAATAAAAATAAATATTAATTATTAAAATATTATTTAATAAAAATTAATATTATTTATTAAATCTATTTTATTTTTATAAGTAGTAAAAATAAATAATATAAATTTTAATTTTTTACCCAATTACATAGTTAATAATTATTTTAATATTTGTTTATTAATATATATAAAACAAAATGAATTAAACAAAAATATACTAACAATAATAAGAAATAATAATAATAACTCTAGAATATATTTATATTAAAATAGGGAATACTATCCAATTACAGTTATTTTTAAATTTGTTACAAATTTAGAATTTCTAAATAGTCTTTATTTATATATATATATTTATATATTAACACTATTGGAGGAATCTGTACTTTTGCCAGGACTGATGGATATAATTCAAACAATGAAAATTCTCAAAACCCACATAAAGTCAGGAGAATTTATTGTTCCCAAAGTAAGTTCAAAGACACCAAAAAATTGTTTATTGGATGAAAGAGGTTTTAACATTTTCTAAGATGTTATTTACGAATAAATTCTTTGCATTCAATGCTATTCAACTTAAACACCAGTCTTTTACGTGAGATCATGTATTCATATTTATATATTGTGTTACTCTAATAATTCTTTATATATACATATCTAGCATAGGATATCTAAGATATAAATATAAAAATAAGTAATAAAAGATAAAGAAGTTATATATAATTTTTAATAGTATGTCACATGCACGATAGTTTAATTTTTCTGTGTCAATGATATTTTACAGCATGTATTCGAAGGAGAAGTGCACGAAATTTGAATGCAGGTGATTATGATTGTTTGGTATTTTATTCATCTAAATAAGGTGTTCATTTTATTGTAATATTTGCAGGTCTATTAAAAGGGGAAGCACGGAAAACGGATACTCTCTGTGGGATATGAGTGAATAAATATAGTTAGTTATTAGAATTGTTTGTTATTCATTGTTTTTCCGAGCTGTTCTCTTTTATGTAAAGATTATGTTTTCTTCTATTTTGATTGTCATAATGCAATCATTTGCAAGGGACTTCGTGAATGAACATGACAAGATAAATATAAAAAATATTAAGTTCTACTAAAATCAATATTTTATAATTAAATTTTTTATATAATTATTATAAAAATAAATAAAAATTTAATTATAATTTTAAAATTTGATGATTAATTTATTGTTATTTTTCAATCATGAAATTGATTTCAGAAAGGTAATTTGAAAGTGTTAAATTTGTAAAAATATTCTCTACTTTTATTATTTTACAGAGGTAATTTTATATATATATAAGATCTTTGATCTCATTATGAATTAAATGTTTTGTCAATATTTTTTTCAATATTAAAAAGAAAATATTTTGTACATACTTTTTATATTTTATGATCTTCTATTAGTATATGAAAAAGATTGAATTTTGAGTAGATTTTCTAATTTTAATAAATTTATATAAAAAAATTACAATAAAAGTAATAATAAGAAGAAAAAAAAACAATTAAATTTTTTATTTATAGTATAGAGAATGAGTATCAGAAAATATTAATATGAATCTTATCTAGTTAACTATTTGACAATCTTTGAAAGAAGAAGCAAAGATTTTGTGCTTTCATAATCATATAAATCAATTACAATTTTGTTAGAATACTTATATTTTGAAAAGAGGTCATTTTTAAGAATAAAATTTTAATATTTATGTTTTTTTTATATATACAACATACTAAACTTATATATATATATATAAATAAACATTAGAATATAATTATTTTAAAATAAAAAATAATATGAAATTAAATTTGTTTTTGAATTATTTAAACTAGTTAGAAATGAATGAATGGTGATTAAATTTGCAGACAAATCTAAACAAAGAGATTTTCACTACCCACACAAACAATGGACAATTTAAGCTGTCTAACGTATGTTCAAAGTAAAGTAAGGTTGGAGTATCTATACAATTTAAACTAAAGTGTTGTATGAGAGATATTTTAACTTTTCTTTTTTAAATTTTTTTGATATTTAGAGTTAATTTTATTTATTTATTTTTAATGCTATTTAATTTAAACTAAAGTGTTGTATGAGAGATGTTTTAGATGTATTAACTCTTTTTTAGTGGTGTTTAGATTTAAATTTTTTATGTTCAATGTCATTTAATTTTTTATATATATAAATATTTAATAAAAATATAATAGATTTTTTGTTTTGTTATTTTTTATTTTATTTATTTTTAATGATATTATGGTTAAAATAATATTTTACAAGATATATTTGAGAGAGAAGTGTAATTAGGAGAATGGATAACAATGTGGGAAATTAAGGACAACAAGAAAACATGAAAATTCATATACACGTATTTTTTCTTTAACAATTAATTTGTTTGATATTTTATTCATTTAAATTAAGGTATTAATTTAAAGTACTTATAAATAAACCAATTAAAAATAAGATATAAGCAAGTAGATATATTTTATTATCAAAATAGTTTTTTATTTGTTGCCTCTTTAACCTATTATTTCTTCTAGAATTTTTATTTATTTATTCTATATTAATGTTCATAACGTAATGCAGGGAACTTTATGAAGAAACACCATCTTTTAAATGGAGATTCGATACAAATCATTCATTTCCGTGAGGAACAAGACAAAGAACAAAAAATATGTAAGATTATTAAGAAAACCAATCTTTTATTATCAAACTCTTTACACAGTTACTTCAAAATTTATTCTCATTTAATTACAGTTTTTAAAGTTTAATCATTTATTTATTTATTTTTTCAATGAGGGAATTGATTCTAATATGGGAGAGTTTTATTAATTATACATAAAGACTTTTAAAACTATATTTTTCTAAATAGAATTAATCTTTTAAAAATATATTTTTCTGAATTAAATAATTTGTTTTAAACATAAATAAGCTAAGTGATTTAAATCTTTTAATTTTTTTGGGGCCAAATCTAAATTTATAAATTTTATTGATTTTATTATATTAATTTATTTAATATATAAATTTTTAAATTATACAAATTGTTTGTTTATATAATACCTTGCTCATGATCATGTTTAATTATTAAAATAAAATTATAAGTAAAGTTTCATTAATGAAGATTATTTATTTTAGTGTCTTGGAAATTTGAAAATGGCCTCTCCCACTCCTCTTTCCACCCATGTGTCTGATTTGAAAGGTTCAGCTGCCAGTACACCCCATGGATTTGCTACTACTGAGCCTATTGTAGGTTATTCTATGGCTCCTAGTGTGTTGTCTAGAATTGTGGTTTGAACGTTGTCTGAGCTAAGAGGTTTTGTTATTGAATATGCATCACCAAGTCGATTCTCTACTAGGATGTTCCTTGCTATTGTGGATCTAATGTACTCTTGTATTTTGGGTTCTTCCTCTAGTGATCCCAACTCTTTTTATAATGTGGTTCATGCTAGAGTCTCATCTCCCCAGAAAAAGACTAGTCATTATTCTCCTATCGCTGGGGGTACACTGAAACCTTCTGTATTACCCCCTCCTATTGTTATTTTAGGGGATGAAGTATAAAAAATGAAGAATATTTTTATCAAAAGGGATTGATATGTATATTTGATAGATTATAGCCATCGCTTTAGGATCTAAACCCCTAGATCTTTGAGTAGTGGCATTCCTTTCTAGAGGGGAAAATATAAATATATCCATGTGCTAAAGGATTCTTTGTAGTTGGTTTTGATTCACTCATTGATCAAAATGTTATTTTTAATGGTCAATCTTAGTTTTGGGGACAACATGCACTGCTTTTAAATCCTTGGGTTTCCACCTTTAACCCTCTCACTGAATGTTTCAATAGGCTACCAGTTTGGATTCATCTTCCAAATTTGCCTCTTCATTTTAAGTGTGAATCTTACTATAAATGCATTGGTAACTTAGTGGACCATTTCATCATGGTGGATTAGGGCATGACTTTCTTCTCTCACACCACATATTCTCATATTTTAGTGGATTTGGATTTTTCTATGCCTCTCCCAACAGAGATTATGTTACAAGTTGTTGATCACTCTTCGTTCCAACATTTGGATTATAAATGTATCCCATTTCATTGTTAGAGGTTATTTAATACACACCGTTTGGATTCCAAATGCCCTGCTTGAAGGTTCCTTAGACTTCATCTTGGTTGAAGGATGCTCTTCAAGAACACCTTACGGTAGTTGTTGATGTCAATGATTCTGACTCAAGTGTTTTTGAGCCTCCTTCTAATGATGCAAAGGATGCAAAATATTCCAAATTTGCCTCTTCATTTTAAGTGTGAATCTTACTATAAATGCATTGGTAACTTAGTGGACCATTTTATCATGGTGGATTAGGGCATGACTTTCTTCTCTCACACCACATATTCTCATATTTTAGTGGATTTGGATTTTTCTATGCCTCTCCCGACAGAGATTATGTTACAAGTTGTTGATCACTCTTCGTTCCAACATTTAGATTATAAATGTATCCCATTTCATTGTTAGAGGTTATTTAATACACACCGTTTGTATTCCAAATGCCCTGCTTGAAGGTTCCTTAGACTTCATCTTGGTTGAAGGATGCTCTTCAAGAACACCTTACGGTAGTTGTTGATGTCAATGATTCTGACTCAAGTGTTTTTGAGCCTCCTTCTAATGATGCAAAGGATGCAAAATATTCCAAATTTGCCTCTTCATTTTAAGTGTGAATCTTACTATAAATGCATTGGTAACTTAGTGGACCATTTCATCATGGTGGATTAGGGCATGACTTTCTTCTCTCACACCACATATTCTCATATTTTAGTGGATTTGGATTTTTCTATGCCTCTCCCGACAGAGATTATGTTACAAGTTGTTGATCACTCTTCGTTCCAACATTTGGATTATAAATGTATCCCATTTCATTGTTAGAGGTTATTTAATACACACCGTTTGTATTCCAAATGCCCTGCTTGAAGGTTCCTTAGACTTCATCTTGGTTGAAGGATGCTCTTCAAGAACACCTTACGGTAGTTGTTGATGTCAATGATTCTGACTCAAGTGTTTTTGAGCCTCCTTCTAATGATGCAAAGGATCCACTTCCCCCACTACATGACTCTTCTACTGCTAGGACTATTTTCGGGTCCTGCCCCATTGTTGCTAATGATTTTGAGACTATTGTTGGGATGTCCACTATTGCTACAACTATTGAGATTACTACATGGACTTCCCCTGCTACCATTAGAACTATAACAGTGTCCTCCCCTACCACCTCTCATGATATTATTATTGCTACTACTACGGTTGAGATTGGGGCTACTATTGTTAGTGCACTATTTATTTTTGGGGTTGATGTTATTGTGTACTCCCCCAAGTTCTGTCCCCTTATGAGGAATTGGTGAGTTTTTCACCTCTTTCATTTTTTAATTCTATTAAAGAACATAATATTACTTACTCAACTATTGTCCAAATAAGGAAATGAAGTCTTCCTAAGCATGTTTCATAGAGCCACTTTCGAACAAAGGGTGTTCGACTTGCTAGGTTAAATTCGATAATTGTTTAGTTTGTTGTGTGATGTTAATGTGTTGTTTTTGGGACATTTGAGACATTTATACGCTAGGGGCTACTTTGTATAAGGTTCAAGACCCTTTTTCCTATTGATTTAATCAAAAATTAATGAATATTTTTTTCATGTTCATGTTTAATTATTGAGATAGAATTGCAAGTTAGACTAAACACATATATATGATAAATTCAATCAATTTATTTATGATGAGTTCTAATTAATTTTTATTATTTAATAATTATTTTATATATAAAATAATTAATTTGGAATGTTTAATATATATTTATTTCAATAATAATTAATCACAATAATGATTTGATTTGAATACAATAAATAAAAATTATTTAGAAAATAAAATTTAAATTGAAATGAGGAAACTGTGTCCTAAAATTCATTCATCTCAAAATAAAATTTAATTGTATTATGTAATCATTAAAATTTTAGATATGTGAAAAATATGTCAACATAATAATATTTTTATAAGTTTCAATTGTTTATATAATATATAAGGCAAGGTCTATAAAAATGCATTGATAAAGTTCATAATAGTATAATGTAGAATTAGTACCATGTTTTAATTACTACATGATATCGATTGTGCTTCTTCTAAAACATAATATGTTCTAAAAGTACAAAACATAACAATCACAATGTCAAATAATAAGTTTAAATTTTTCATACAAAGGATATGTTTCAATATTTCATGGGTAAATATTTTACATACAAGGCCAATGGGTAGATACAAAAGAATTCAATAATGTCAAAAATAAGCTATATGATCAAATGTCACACAGAAAAAATGGCCAAGACACATAACTAATAAACACGTTTAAAATTTTCACATACCAAACAATGATCTTATAGAGATGCTCAATAAATTAATACTTAAAATCCATGGACCATACACAATAAATAAGCAAGATCTATTCTAATATATATAATGAGTAACATCAATAAATCATATAACTAAAAAATAGTGTTCAATATATATATGTAACATGATCATATCATCTAAAATATTATATCTATGTACATAATGAAGAATAAAGATATAAGGAAGACATTTCTAATAAATATATATCTCATCAATTTAGAGTCATAAAATGATAACAAATTTAAATATTATAAATCATGTATAAGATACCCTCAATTTAGCAAAGCTACTAGATAGATGTAATTCAAACATCTTACTCCATATAAAAGTCTATATATCTTGCATAGCATTTATGAATATTAATGAGCGCATGTGTGATAGAAAAAAAAGTACAATATCCAATAATCATTAGATAAATAATACATGACAATGATGTAAAATAGATTTTTAATCATGTTTTGGTCTTGAATTTAGATTTTTAGAATATTTTGAGTGTTTTTTGTATTTTTGTAATATTTAAATTTTTTGTACCTTTACATTTTGAAACTAGTATAAGAGAATTGTGCAGTGGTGCACTGGATGGACAATTTACTAAGATAAATAAAATAGCTTTGGTGAAGGAGAAGTATTTTTGGCCAAAGATGAAGAGAGATGTGACAAGATATATTTCAAGGTATAGGATATGTTAGGTGGTTAAAATACATGCACATAATATAGGGTTATACATAGCATTACCGATTACAAGAGGACCATAGACAAATTTGAGTATGAATTTTGTGTTAAGATTAACAAAAACAGATAAGTAATGATTCAATTTTTATTGTTGTAGATATATTTTCTAAGACAATTTGTTTTATTGCATATAAAAAAATCAATGATGCCACTAGAGTTGTATAAATATTTTTAAGGATATTGTGAGATTGCATGGTATTACAAAAATTATTACATCAAATAAGGACATGAAATTTCTAATTAATTTTTGAAAGACTTTTTCGAGGAAGATGGGTACTAAACTAAAATTCAATAGTGCATATCAACCCCAAATAAATGTATAGACATAATTTATAGATAAGATCTTGCAAAATCTATTGAGACGCATAGCGAAAGAGACCCCAAGAAATGGAACTTGACTTTGACACAAATTAAGTTTGCATATAATTGTGTAATGAATAGATCAATAGGTAAATTAACATTTTAGATTATTAATGGTAGAAATTATATGAGTGTTTTAGATTTTGTATAGTTATCAACTGCAGAATGAGTTATTGATGATGCAAAAGCATTTTTAGTATATACAATGGTTATAAGAAGTAAGAGTAAAATTACAGGAAAGTAATGATAAGTATAAAGCAATATCATATGTTAGAAGGTCAAATATATTTGAATAATGAGATTTAGTAATGGTTTATTTGCGAAAAAAGATATTTTCAAAAGGCACATATAAAAAGTTGAATTACAATAAAGTGGACCATGAAGAATTGTGAAGAAAATCAATGACAATGCTTATGAGGTGAGTTTACCATATAATTTTTATCTCTCTCTCTAGTATTTGATGTTTCATATCTATATAATTTTCATTTAGAAGATGGTGAGTGTGAATAATATGAAGAAGTAGATTGAAAACAGTGAGTGCCAAATAAGAAGAAAGAAAAGATAGTGTAGGTTTTGGATAAGAAGATAATAAACACAAGGCATGGATTTTATGATAGTTTTTAGTACATTTGGAAGTATTAAAACATAAATAAAACACTTAGATTATAGATCAGGTGCTGAAAACTATTGGTAAGATTATATTCTAGTAGTACAATCAAAGCAACTTGTAAGAGCTGAGTTTTTTCAACCAAAGGAGAATGATGCAAAAAAAGTAATTGAACTTCTAGAAACCATAGTTTTTAATCCATAGGTTCTTTTGATCCCTTCTTCATGCCAAAATCACTGGCTCAAAAAGTTCAATACTTTCATAACCTACCCTTCTAGTTATGTGATGTTTTCGATAGTTTTAAGAGGTCAAACGTGACCATCTTAGGGTCTACAATTGCAGTTTAAAATTACTTTTGGGTTTTTTCTAATTTTTTTTTTTCTAACTGGACTTGAACTTCAGTTTAAATTCCTTTGATAGATTAATTCTAAAATTTACTTTATTTTTATAGTTTTTCAGAATTGTGTGTGTGTATGCGAAACTCACTACAAATAAAAGTTTTTTAAAATAAGAAATTGAATTTTATGTACTTTTAGATTTCCAGATTTTTTTATGTAAACTCTAATTCAAATTTAAAGCTTACTTATACATTTTTTTTAATTATCTGAATAATTCAATATGAATCAATACTAATTATTATTATTAAAAATCTTGATCTATTAAATTTTTATTTATCTTAATAATATTCTAATCCATTATAAGAAAATATCATTATCATATACACACATACATGTAAATATTTTTCCTTATAAATAAATTATATAAAAACTTTATAAAACATGACTGAACATGTTTTACTTTAGAGTTAAAAGTTGTACAATTCATAGGAAGATCTTCCTCTTTAAAAATATTTTTGAATAATGTCTTAATTAATAAATAAGTTGATCATTATTCGAATATGTCATTTGTCCATTATTTTTTCCAAATAGATATGGATAGGGTCGTTACGATTTCTCTATATTAATGTTAAGAATACTTAAATCATTTATTCCGTAAATTAAATTTAACTGAAATTTTTTAACACTTCATTTTTAATATAAAAATATATTTAGAAATTAATATATTAAAAAAATATTTATTTAATTTTATTTTTTTTAATAGACAGATTTTTAAAAAATAATTAAATAAATATCAAATTTGAAATTTAAATTAAAAATGAAAAATACATTCTATCATAATCTACTAAACATTTTTTTAATGTAAAAATTATTTATTTAATATTATTAAATTTAATATAATTTTTTAAAAATAAAGATAAAATAAAATATATATTTTTATGAGATTTATAGCATGTATGGTTTTAGTCATCTCGGAAACAACCTCCATGCATGTGGATGATTGAAATAGACCTCTCTCTTTCCAAGGTATATAAATTTGATTCTAATTATAATTTTAACGATTCTCTTAAAACAAATTGGGCTCTTTTGTAAGGGGAATCCAAGAGCAATAACAATGCCAAAAAGGCTTTTTAGATGTATTCAAATATGACATATGGCTAAGAAATGGTCTTCCATTTTAGATAATGAGCTCTGTTTTATTACTTCTCTCTTCCACAATCTCTGTATATATTTTGAATAATTTTAAGTATCAAAAGTGATTATATTTAAAAATATTATAACCTTCTAACTATTCCAAATATTAATATATGATTTTTTTTTAAATGTAATAAATATTTTAATTTAAGTATATGATTTTATATTTTTACTCAATATAAAATATTTAAAAATATTCAATCTGTTAAAATTAAATTTTAATTTTTTAATTTTTAATATTTATATTTTTTTAATCTAATACCCAACATAATAATTCTAATATATCATCTTTAAAAAAACTAAAAACTAAAATATTTAACTATATATAAATAATAGATTTGATTTTGATTTTGATTTTATTTTATTTAGAAAAACTCAATTGATATTATTATATTATATTAAATTTTACAAAATATATATGAATGTTTTTGTTTAATTTTTAATATTGTGTATTTTCAACAAAACAATCATGCTTCTATCTAAGATTTTAAAATGTATTTTGAGTAGTGTTACATCTAAATACCCAAATAAATGAAATGATATTTATAAAACTAAATTCATAATATCCAGATCTATTAAATGGTATTTATAAAACTATGTTACTTTTCATATTAAAAAAGATACTTATCTAATGGATTAATAACTATGTTATTATTTTTTTCTTAGGTGAAATAGTGGGTAGAGTTTGACAGAAGTTTGTTTTTTTTAATAAAAAATCCATTATGTTTTAACAACTCTATTCAAAATATGTTTTTATAAATTAAATTATATATAACTGAAATAAAAATAGAGATTTATATAAGTTTGTAAAGTTAATGATTTATGAATAATTGTTTATATTACATTACAATTAAAATATTTTGTAGATGTAATGTGAAATTTTGAGTACACCAATCTATTAAAACATATATATATTTTCTTTAATATTTATATTTTTTTATTATAATTTTTATAACTAATATTAAATTAATTTTTTTTTAGATCTATTAAAATTAGATAGATCATGTAATAAAATTGTAAAACTTAAATGTCTATTGAGTGGAGTTTATTATAGATAAATTTGGAATGAACATGACTTATAAAATAACTCCTAAAAACCTCATACATTATTTTCAAGTGTAATTGTGTGTACCAAAAAAATTATATGTAATAGACAAAAGATAAATAAAAATAAATTATATATATATATATATATATATATATATATATATATATATATATATATATAATTTTAATTTAAATTGATAATTATTTATCATACATTATATAAAAGATAATAAAAAATATCATTTTTTGTAATATTTATTTCTTAAATCTAAATTTATATAAAGTTATTAAAAAAAATTCATATAAAATATATATAATAATTTTATAAAAATAATTAATAATGTTAAAAAATATAATCCAAATATTTCCATCAAAAAATTAAGATACAATTAACTATAAAAATTTAAAAAAAAAAAAATCTATAAGCAAAAATTTCAAATATGGACTTTTCGAACATAATATTATTGTGATCTCCTTTAAATTGGAATATATATCTTTTATGTGATCTTCATTCATACATTTACTTTGAAAGTGACAACTCCATTTTTATTAATTTTCCTTATTATTTTAACATCTTTTAAATAATAATATCCTTTAAATTGGAATTAAAAAGTCCTTTAAATTGAAATATATATACTTTTTAATGTAATCTTAATTCACACATTCATTTTGAAAGTGACAACACCATTCTTATTAATTTTCTTTTGTTAGGAGAAATACTAATTTCTGTTATATTAGTTGAATTATTATCCGAGGACAATAAAGTGGATGAGTTAGTTTATATATATATATATATATATATATATATATATATTTATGGTTTTAAAAAAAAAATCTTTACACTTTTCTTGTTTTATGATAGAAAAGGGAATTTTTTAAATTGATTTATTTTTAATGTATTTAAATTATTTAGATAATTATAAATTTTAGTGGTTTGTTTGATAATATTTTTTTCATAAAATATTATTTTATGATGTAATAATATATGACAAAAATGGAGTTGTTTTCAAGATTTTGTTTCAACTTTTTTCATAAAAAGTGAGTTCAAATAATAAGAAAAAAAAGAAATCAATAATAGTTATTACAAATTTTTAAATATAATAAAAAAATATATCATAAAATCACATTTGTATTTAAATTTATTAAAAGTGCTGAAAAGATGGTGATGATTCTTTTTTACTTGGTTGAAACCTAGGTCTACACGAGATAAATTTTTTTGCAAGAATCTGATCTTGTAACAAGACTGATGGAGACAATTCTAAATAAAGAGATTTTTTTATTTGTACTAATCGTTCATTTTCTCCATGATCAAAACAAGGGTATGTTTTGATGGGAAAAAAATTCTCATCGTATTATTAATAATTAGAATTGAAAGGATATATTTGTAATTAAAAATATCATTTTATTATGGTAGATTTTACAATTACTCATTTTTTTCACATTATTTATTCTTGTATATTAATGGACTTGGATTTGTCTATGCCTCTCTTAGCATAGGTTGTTTTGTAAGTTGGTGATCATTCTTGGTGTAAGCGTTTGGATTATGAAGGTATCCCATTTCATTGTTAGAGGTAATTTAATACGAGTCATTTAACATCTGAATGACCCCGCTCAAAAGTTACTAAGTCCTTATCTTGGTGGAAGGATGCTCTACAAAAAAACCTTATGGTAGATGTAGATGATGATAGCTCAAGCTCATATGCCTCAGAGCCCTCTATTTTTGAGTTTGCTACAAGCACCTCCGTTGCTATTGTTGTCGATCTTGAGATTGTTGTTCAGACTTCCCTTTTTACTGCTGCTACTGGGATTTCTTTTGGGATCTCCCCTACTATAATAAGGACCTCCCTTATTGTCTCCCCTATTGTTGTTGTTGTTGTTGTTGTTGTTGTTGTTGTTGCTTGGACATTCTTAGAGATCTTACTTGTTAATGCTAAGCATAGAACTGTTGATGTAGGTACACAGTGTGCTATGGACGCTGATGTTGTTGTGCCCGCTTCACAAGCTCCACCCCCTTCAGAAGATTTGGTGATTTTTTCATCTCCTTCCTTTATGATTGGAGATCTAGATACCTATTGGAGTGTTGTCCAAAGAAGGAAGCGTGGTCTTTCTAAACATGTTTCTCAGATCTGCATTTGAGCCAAAGGTGTTAGACCTGCCAAGTCAGGTCCTGTTATTGTATAGTTTGTAGCTTAGCTTTTTTGGCTCTGTTGTCTGACTGTTGTTGGTGTGCTATTTCTGTCCTACGGTTGGTCTTTTTATTTTTAGCCTTGCAGGTTGCTTTGTATTGGACATAGAACCCTTTTTTCCCATGGATCTAGTAAAAAACAAGGATATATTCGTAATTCTTTTTCATTCTAATTACAATTTTTAAATTTTGATGATGAATTTATTGTTATTTTCGATCAAGGTATTGATTTCGAAAAGGTAATTTGAAGATACGTTTTTTTTTTTTTTAAAAATATTCTTTGATTTTTAGAGGTTAATAAGTAAATGTGTTTCTTATATTTTTTATGTTTTATAATTTTCACATATTAATAAGTAAATGTGTTGTCTAGTTTTTTTTATTTTATGGTTTTCATGTATTAATAAGTAAATGTGTTGTGTAATTTTTTAATATTTTATGATATGCTATTTTTCTATTAGGAAGATGGAATTATTTAAAGTAAATTTTTAAATTTTATTATAACATTAATTATATATATTCAAGAAAAAAAATTAAAATTTTTATTTTTTTTTATTTTTTTATGTTTATTTATAATATAAATAAAATATCAATATAAATTTTATTGTTCTAACTATTACATAAGTAAATCTGTTGACATTAATTTCTATTTTTTATAATTTTCTATTAATTTGTAAATAAGATACAAGATAAAACTATAAGGTTTTCAATTTTTATGATCTTTTTACTAATAATTAAATAATATAGAGTAATTTTGAAATTGATAATTATAATAAAAAAATAAATAATAATTATATATGGATGTCTATTAGAATGTATTTATATCAAAATAAAAAATAGAATGAAAACCATTTATCTTTCAAAATATTAAAATTGGAAGTTAGAAAATAGTGATGAAATTTGCTTATTTTTCTTAGAACTTGGATTGACACAAGATACAATATTATAAAATATAAAAAATTAATATATATATATTTTTAATTTTTTATATTTTATTTATAATAAAGAAATGACTAACAAAAAAATATCAATATAAATTTTACTATTCTAACCATCAAGTAAATAAATGATTTTACATTATTTTCTATATTTCTATCATCTTATATTGACCTGTAAATAAGATAGAATCATTTTCAGGGATAAAGTTTTCATTTTCTATGATTATTTACTAATAATTAAAAAATACAAAGTGATCTTTTATATATAAATATATATATATATAAAAAATCAATAGTACTATATCAATATATATCAAAATAAAGATTAGTGTTAAAATATATTTATTTTTGAAATAATTAAAATTGAAAGTCAAAGAATGGTGATGAAATTTACTTATTTTTCTTAAAACATAAATTAAAACAAAATAATATATTACAATATATATCTGAATAACGGTTGTACTTTAATTGTGATAAAATTTGACCGTGTTTGTTGCAATGCCTGTTCAGTAGCTTTCTTCCTAAAAATGGATATGATGTCGTCTTTGTAAGCAGAGTAGCTTTCTTCCTTCTCTTAATCATTTTTAAATTGTAATTAATATAATGTTTCTATAATTTTAAATTTTGTTTTTCCAGATTTAAACACATTTTGGGATGCCAAACTGAACCAGAGTTTTCTCCAAGTTAATTGTTACTCACTTCGTATCAGTGCATTGCCGGCTTCTCACCGTCGCAAAGCACACTCGCTCCTTTCGTAGCACTGCACTCGCTTTGATTTCAATCGAAATAAAAAAATAAAAAAAACTCTGTGGCGCCCTCCACCCAGACAAGTGCAAGTGCAGTTCATTTATACTCTTGTATTATTTATTTGGATTTTATTTTCATCCACGCCTCCCCTGTCCTGAACTCTTCTTCGTAACATTTTTTATTAACTTTTAAATATTAAGATTTAAAATTTTTCTGCCCCGTGTGAGATCAACTGTAAATGTAGGGTTAATATTATTGTAAATGTCTTGCTTTTCCCTCAAACATTTTCAAGAAAAACAATAAACAAATCATCCTTATCTTGTAACTCGTAACTGTCATGGAAATAATATAGCATTAATGAAAAATATGAGAATAAAAAATGTCATTGATTGGTTAAGAATAAGAGTCCAGTGAGTTTAAGATTTTGTATCATTTTAAAAAACTTGAAGATTTTTTCAATCCAAATCTTATATGGTTTTTCTGGATAAGAATTTCTAATAAATTATTATAATATTATATAATAAATATTATAGATAAATTTAATAATAAATTAATATATTTATTTTAAATAAATTTTTAAAATAATATGTAATTTATATGATAAATTTAATATAAATGTTATGTTATTAATATTTCTAATCATTTTATAAATAAATATATTTATGATATTTATAATAATTAATAGTTATAAAGTTCATATATTTCAAAATGCTGTTCCTCATTTCTCTTCTATATTTCAATTTGCATGTACTTGTAACTTTTTTGCCACAGTTCCTTCTTTTTGGTTGGGTAAGAATAGATGTGATCCTTTATGTCTAACAGTGTTGGGCAAAACATTGATGTTGTGCAAAGGACTATTGTCACATTGAAAGAAGTTGTAGAAGATACATGGCATACAGAGGATTCAATTCAGATCTACTAGCAGAACTAAACATGGAAAAAAGCAATAACTAGCCCTAGGGTTGTAAATAACTCCCCTATAGGCTATAATCTTTGATTAGGTGAACTTAACAGCTCAACCTAAAGGAGATTATTGGCACCATCTACTGGTTGACATGACATTGTGTTCATCATGCCTCCAATCTCATACAATAAATTAATTTCCTTGTCATGATCATCCTTGGATTGATCAATAAACTTTGTTAGTACTATTATCTAAAATTGAGAAGCCCTGTGCAATTCCTCATGCTCGGCATCACTCTTCAATATGATCTAGACAACAAGGGTATTCATATCAATTGATTTTACAACTATAAATTTGGAATAATAAATGTTTAAGGTCCAAATTTCTCCTTCATAGTTGTTGATATGCACTTTCAAAATATTCTTCCTCTACATGATGATTCTATAATGTTCCATCATTGCTGCAATAACCTTATTGCCTTTACTAACCAGTTGCTCGGACCATTCTTTCGTAGCCCTTCCGATGTGAGCATTCTCTCGAACAGAATAAATTGTAGCCTTATCTAGACTAATTAGTTGTACTAATTTTGGTTGTTGCGATGATTCACTGGGTTGTATGAATTGATTCAGTGCTTCTGTAAAGTGATCTACTTTTCTCTTCAATTCATCCTTAGTGTCTTTTCTCTTCAATTTATATATATATATATATATATATATATATATATATATATATATATATATATATATAAACTAATAATTAATTACCATACATATTTTAGATAAATATATGTAGAAGATAGTGAGAAATACCATTCTCATATATTTATTTCACAAATTTAAAATTGTACAATTTTTTTGAGAATAATATTAAACAATGTACATATATTATATAATATACATATTTACTATAAATATATATTAATATAATAACTATAAATTTGATAATTATATATAATTATAAATGCATATAAAATGGTTTAAATTAAATAAATAACAACATTAAAAAACACAATTCAAATATTTTCATACAAAAATTAAAATATAATTAATAGAGAAAATAATAAATATTTTGAAGAGTCTTTCGATGAACACCAAATAGATAAGCAAGGACCATAACCAAAGATTCGTAAAGACTTCGGAACATGATATTATTGTGATCTCCTTTAAATTGAAATAGAAATATATACCTTTTTATGTAATCTTCATTCGAACATTCATTCTGAAAGTGACAGCACCATTCTTGTTAATTTTTCTGTCACGAATTTAAATCTGAAATTTAATTATTTACTTATATAAGGTGAAGTATTACAAGAGGATAATAATGTGTTTTTAAGTTTTAAAAATAAAAATAAAAATAAAAATTTATTTATTTATTTTAATTTTCAAATAATTTTTTTTTAATATTTTCCATGTTTTGTAATAAAAATAAAGATATAAATTTTAATGGTTTGTTTGATTATAATTTTTATTATAAAATATTAGTTTATGATGTTTAATAATTTATAAAAAATGAAATTTTTTTTAATGATGTTTTTTCATTTTTTAAATAATATTTTATCAATATAAACAACACAAAATCAATTGAAATAATAATATTAACTACTCTGTATATATACCATAAAATCACATTTGTATTTGAATTTGTTAAAAGAGTTGAAAGGACGGTGACGAATTTTTCTTACTTTTCTTGAGAGTCACATAACAGAAATATTACAAGAGTCTGATCTTTTAGTAAGATTTGATGGAGAGAAATTTAAATACGGAGATTTTTTATTCCTACATAAGCACATGAGTATTCATTATGCCCAAAGTAAGTTTAAAGTCACACTTTGTTTTTGGTAGAAGTAAAGTGTGATATGAAAGAAGACAAAATGAAGAGTTACATGTTAAAGACTTTGCGTTCAATTGAATGGGTAATGATGTGGGAAGTTAGAGAACAACAACAAAACATGGAATTTTATTTACAGGTGTTTTTGCCAAACGATTAGTTTGTTGAGTTGATTATAATTGTTGGTATTTTATTCATCCAATTACTGTGTTAATTTTATTGGAATACTTGCAAGTCAATTAATAGTAGGGATGCAGGCATGCTGTGTGATATGAGTGAGTGGATATACTGAGTTATTAAAATAATTAGTTATGGTTTGCTATACATATTCAAGAAACATGACCTTATAATATGGAGAAAAAGATAAAAATAAAAAATATTTAAGTTTTATAAAAAAAGTCCAACGTACTAAAAAGATATTTTCATAATTTATTTGCATTTGAATTAATATTTTTAAAGTTTAATGATTGATATATTATTAGTTTTATTAATAATTAATTTATTATTATTTTTAATTAGATAATTGATTTTGATAAAGTAATTTGAAGATGTTTATTTTTTTTAGAATATTCTTTAGTTTTTATAAGTTAGTAAGTAGTGAAGCAGTTGAAAATGAAGTGTAATATGAAAGCCTTTGCATTCAATGTCATTTAACTTAGCATACATTTTTTTATGTCAGATTTTTTAATGTTCGTTCATTTTGGTGGGGAACACGACGGGGATATAAAATTCTTATGTGTTGTTTAAAAATTGAACTTTCTATTATTAAATTCTTCGGTGTTTTCTTCATTTTAATTATAGTATTAAAGTTTAATAATTAATTTATTTAAAGATCTGATATTTTCATAATTTATATAATAGTAATAATTTTTTGAAAAAACTGTATCAAGTTTAGAATCTTAAAATTTGACATAATTTTTTTATCAAATTATTACTAATTAAATTATTGTTATTTTCAATCATAAAATCAATTTTAAGAAAGTAATCGAAGAAACAAAAAAGAGTTCTGGTAAATTTTTAGAAAAAAGAGAAAATTCTAATAAAGAGGAAAGAACGAATTTTAATGATTTTACAGTCGCTGAGGAGGAAGAAGAAAATTTTAATAAACCTTGAATAAAAGAGAAGAAAGTATCGTTAAACAAAGATGGAAGAATTTTATTGATTTTACATAATTATAAATAATTTTTTTTTTTTTTTTTTTAATTAGATTAAATAATTATTATTTAAATATAAAAATAAGGTTAATTGAGTTAAATCTTTTAGCTTTTTGTCTTTTCTAAGTTCAATTAATCTTTCAACATTTGTATTTTTTAAATTAAATTTATAATCTCTTTGTTAAGCTATAATATATATTATTTATAAAAATTTATTAAAATTGTATCTTCTAAGTTTAATTTATAAATTATTTGTTCAAATACAATATATTTTATTTATAAATATTTAAAAAATAAGAAGGGAGGATAAATGTCTCTTAAAACTCTAGATAAAGGGAAAAGTTCCAATAAAATTGAAACAAAGTATTTTTATTTAATTAAACATAAATGATTTCAATTATTTTACAATTAATTATTCTTCTATTGAAATCAAATTTTTATTTTATTTTATAATATTAGTATTATATTAATTCATCTTCAATTGAAATCAATTATTTTTATTTAAACTTATAATATTAGTATCATATTTATGATATATTAAAGGTATTATAGCTAAAAAAATATTAATTGAGCTAAACCTATTATCTCTTTTTATGTTCAATTTATAAATCAAATTTATAAACAATTGTTGTGATATGTTTATAGTATTTTTAGAATTTAAATTTTATTGAAGAATTAAATTTAAATTTAGTTTTTTAAAGTTATTATTATAATATAATATTTGTGTATTATCATACAAAATTTAATTGTTATTTAATTTATTTTTTATTTCTATATAATCTATATATTATTTATTAGTTAAAATATCATTAAAACATATTTTAAAAATAAATTTATAATTTTATTTTTTCTTTAAAATATTAATTTTTATACAAATATATTTATTATAAATTTTATAATACATTAAAAAATAAAAACTATTTACATAATTAATTGTACATTATCCTATCTAATTATATTAAAATATATTGATTATAATAAATTTAATTTTTTATATGATAATAAAATATATGCAGAAGACAAAATTTAAATTCTAAAATACTATACAAAAAATTACTATAAAGACTTATAGTTAACATGTAATGTTATTTGTTAATACAAAATAAATAATGTTAAAGATGATTTATAATATAAAATTTAATTTTAAAATAAATAATTTAAATATTTATTTATAAAATTAATATGTAAATTTATAATATTAAGAAATACAATAGAGTAATCATTAAATTTATATATATACTTTATGTTATATTAAAAATAAAATAAAATAAGTTCAAAATTTAACTAATGATTTAAATAGTTTAGTTATAGATTGAAATATGATACATCACTTTTTTTTTATGAATCATTGTTTTATGAGATGATCTTAAGTTAAGAGTTAAAGATCAATAAGTA
Organism: Torreya grandis; assembly: GCA_037957365.1. NCBI lineage: Eukaryota > Viridiplantae > Streptophyta > Pinopsida > Cupressales > Taxaceae > Torreya > Torreya grandis. The sequence goes on from JARHVA010002683.1 coordinate 1,543,658, forward strand.
TAGACTCTTTACGATCTAAAAAACATCATGAATTGAACCAACTGTTCACATAATACTTTATTTCAAATTAATATAATAAAAAATGTTCTAAATTAATATTTATTAGTGATAATGCTTTATGACAAAGTGAGTATGTTACTTTTAATTTTAATATTAAATTTGAATATATTTGATCTTCACTTAAAAAATTATTTAAAATAAATATCAATATCATTTTTAAAATTTGAAAAATTTATATAATATAATAAAATTAAAATACCATGTCTAAAAAATATAAAAGAGAGAAAAATAAAGAAACTAAAAATGAAAGAGAGGAGTTTTAAAAAAAAGTTGAAGCGATCGCCAAAACTGTGATTGAATAAAGTAATGAAAAATAAGCAAAAAAATTGAAATATAATATTTTACATAAATGTAACGGTTGTACTTTTATTGTGATAGAATTTGACCATGTTTGTTGAAATGCCCACTCTGTTCTCTTAATCATTTTCAAAATGGATGTGATATCATTTTTGTAAGCATGGTAGTTTTCTTCCTTCACAAAGCAAATACGCTCTTTTCGTGGCACTGCACTCGTCACCTAAGAAATCGCTTTGATTTGTTTGGCACGCTCCACCAAGAGAAGTGCCATTTATTGTAAATACATCTCTAAAATATTATAACAACAACATAAATTTTAATGTCCATGAGACTAAAAATAGCCTATGAGACAGCAAGACAACTCAAGTAGATTTAAGTAGCATTGTTCACTTCTTGTGTAGGCTGATGATGAGCCCCCCCAATTGCTCAATGTATTCTTCGTTGAATAGGTTATGCCAAGAAATGTCACATATAGTATCCACAAATTTATCTCTGCTATCATTGTAGGCCTCACATTCTAGAATAAAGTGTTGTTCAGTTTCCACTTTCCCAGAATTGTAAAACCTACAAATTCTCTCTTCCCAAGCCTCCTTTGGCCTCTTCCAATGCCCGGTCTCACAATGAAGTTGGTGAGAGTTGGTTCTCAGCTGAGCAATAAGAATTTTAGCCCTCCAAGAAATGTTGGCTCCTATGTACACTTTTTGGAGTTGATCACAAGTGGGGTTGAACTCTTTTATATAATATAGTTTCTTCCTCCCGATCTCGCTTCCCCAATTTCTCTTGTAGAATTTCTCCATAACGAAGACTTTTATTTCTTTATTATTTGTGGGGCACATATTGAATTGAATACTCCATTTACTCATCCATTTGATGTTTATATGGCAAATCTAATGTAAATGTTATGTTTTTAATAAAATAAGGCTACAAAACAACTCACAGCAGGGTCAAAAAAGGCTCACAAACAAAAAGAGCCACTATCAGCTAAGACAGCAAACACCGCTAAAAAATAGCATATGGTAAGAACCAGCAGTCTGACAGAAAATAGAAAAAGAACAACAGAAACAAGGCTAATTGGGAACATCCTCCCAGACTTTAGCAAAAACTTATATATATTATGAAAAGCTTTAGCTTTCTCCTCATCAGCACCCTGGGTAAAAACCTCCAATTCCCACAACAGAGTCAAGTTAACCAAATTTGGGTGACAAAGCATGTTGTTTGAGAGGCAGCCAAAGGTGGAAAGCCTTTTTTCCAGAAGAGCCACATGGTTCCTCAAAATCGAGATGTCCTCCACTTGTCTGATATCTTCCTCCTCGTCCACAGACATATTTCCTTCTTTAGGGTGTTTCTGGTCAACAGGTACTAAATCATTACCAATGTCCTCAGAGTGAAATTCTTGAGTCTCTTTCTCTTCAAGTCTCTCAGTCTCATCAGAGTCAAGCCCCTGCACCTCTGAGTCAACCCCCTTAGATATCTTGTCACCTACCTGAGTGGCAGAATCAAAGATACTCTTAGAGTACTCAATCATCTTAGTTTTGGGGCCAGGGATACCCATGATTCTCCCAGAACGCCTCACAATAGAAATAATGCTCACAGTCATAACAAACTTAGTTTTAACCTTTTTAGAGGGACCCTCATCATCACTTTTTAAAGTTTTATGGGTCCCAATGCCACCCTCTAAATCAGTGATCACAATAATCTCCTCATCCCCTAGCTATTGTTTCTTTCCTTTTGGGGGAGGGGTTTGAAAACCCTCAATAGCGGTTACTTCTAGGATATCAGACACAAAAGCATCTTTAACATGTAAAATAGAAGGGGTAAAATCTAGAGGCTTCTCAAAGTTAGAGGGATTACCTTCAGGGGAATTAACAGTCAGGGGAATAGGGTTTGACAGACTTAAGGCCAGATGGAAATGATAGAACCGATGAATGAGACCCTGATGAAGTGGTATAGGCTTCTTGGTAGGTTTTTTAAAGTTTTATGGGTCCCAATGCCACCCTCTAAATCAATGATCACAATAATCTCCTCATCCCCTAGCTGTTGTTTCTTTCCTTTTGGGGGAGGGGTTTGAAAACCCTCAATAGCGGTTACTTCTAGGATATCAGACACAAAAGCATCTTTAACATGTAAAATAGAAGGGGTAAAATCTAGAGGCTTCTCAAAGTTAGAGGGATTACCTTCAGGGGAATTAACAGTCAGGGGAATAGGGTTTGACAGACTTAAGGCCAGATGGAAATGATAGAACCGATGAATGAGACCCTGATGAAGTGGTATAGGCTTCTTGGTAGGTTTTTTGGCATACTTGGCCTTCACATGGAGGACCGAGAGATCAAGAGAGGACATCAAATAGAAAGGAAAATTGATAGCCACATTTCTTCTAAAATAATTCAATAGAGGAAGGTGATAATTATAGACCCTCATAATATGTCCCTCTAGAGTGATGTATTTCATCATCAAATAACACATCTAACCACAATGTTCAGGTAGCTTGGCATGTTGAAAGCCTCCCTGGTAAGGCACCAACTCTTCTCCTTCACCCAAAAATATACTATGGTTTTTAACGTCAGTGACCCTAGTTTTCCTTTTTAGTTTCACACCCTTAGTGGAAAGGCCTGTGGCCATAGCAATGACCTTCTCTGAGACCTCAAAATCAACACTTCCAATTTTCACCATGTTATTGTCTCATGAGAGTGCACATTACAATGATAAATTTTCATCATGACCATTAAGGCATTCTAAAAAAGAAGAAATGGCCCCTTCTCTGCAATAGTGCCAGACAACAACATTGTCTCTGAATTTAACACAGGATAAGGTCTTAGTTCTTATTCTATCCCCCCCATAGTCTAATTATTAGAAAAATCCATTAACATAGTAAAAAATTAGACCCCAAAAACCACAACCAAAATGGCTTCTTTCAAGAAAATGCACCTTTTGAGGGCTTCACCACAAGGGTAAGTAAAAATGATTAAGTACTTAAGGTCAAATGAATGTTGAGTCCTTTGGTAATTATTATGAGGACACGACACCATATTAAACCAATAATTCCTCCCTTCCAACGTGCTTTTCTCATGCTTGTAAATATGCCTATTGATCTTTCAATCCACATCAGGCTGCCAGCTTAGCATACATAAGAGCTGCACCAAAGTGGAAAGAAAAGAAGGTGATGTCATGGATTAGATTGAACTTTTCAAATTAAATCCATAATTAGTGAAGGAATATTTTAGCTTTGGTGCCAACATCTCTTACTTTCAAACTGCTAACCATGATTACCAAGGGCATCGGCAACCCCATTACCTTCCCTATAAATATGGGATATAGTCACATAGGGAGACCACTTATAATGGTTTTGATATTCATAATAATATCTTTTAGCCTCGAACTACTTACAGAGACTTTGTTCACTACATCAATAATTAACTTAGAATCCCCCTCATATTTAACTTTTGTATACCTAGAGTGACCTCCAACTTGACTCCACATAAAAGGGTAGAGGCCTCAGCAAAATTATTGGTTTGATAACCAAGACCCCAAACATAGGCTGCAAAAAGCTCCCCTCTGTCATTCCTGATGATTCCACCCCCACTAGCTTTATCATTGGATTTTTAGGTCCCACAAAAATTTAGTTTGAACCAATTTGGCTTCACATAAGACCACCTAGTATTCAATCTCTTGAGTTTCTTGGAGTTACCATAAATAGAGATTTGATTGAGAATACCCCAATTGGTCATTGAGATAATTTCAAATTGGGTACGTAGTTTGTCAGTAGTCTTAATTCTGGAATTAGCCACATTTTCAATCAAAAGTTTGGAGAAAGAATGATAGACTTGATTATGGTTCTTGGTAGTATCCCTAAATATTCTATTATTTATTTCTTTGTAAATAATCCATCCCATGAAAGGTAGAGTTTGATTCCATAGCTCCACTAACCAGGGTTGAGAAAAAAGAGAATTCCAATTAATGATGACCTCTTTTACGTATTGATTTCACACCCATGGCATGTCAAAATTAAAAATAATTCTACTCCATATTTATCTAGAAAACTCACAATGAAGAATGAAGTGAGAGATAGTCTCTTCCTCCTTAAGGCACATAACACACCTATTAACCAAATGAAAAGACCTTTTTTTGAGATTATCATGAGTTAATATCTTATTATGTACCACATCTCACCAAAAGAAATTAACTTCTGGGAGGAGTTTATGATTCCAAACATTCTTCCAAAGGTCCTCTTTTTGACCTACATCGATTAAAAAATGATAAGTAGACTTAATTGAAAAACTCTCTTGTATTCGTAGCCCAAAGTAACTCATCAAGTCTTAGAAAAAGAGGGATTCTAACTATCCAGAGCAACTATTGTATAGCATTCATATGAGGGAGAATATCCTACTGATTCTTATAGCATTCAAGCATATTTTTCCATTGTCTAAAGCCATGTCTCTGTTGAATATACTGGTTAACATTTGTGCCAAAAATTGCTTAGCCAAAAAATCCAAGGCCCCATTACCTTCTTGAGTTGAATGCACATGATCAGCCAACCAAGGGTCATCCAATTTTTTTATATTGGTCCCATCCCCCAGTTTCCACTTCATTCATTTCCTTATTAAGCTCATAGATTTGATCATCTTATTCCAAATAATAGAACCTTGAGCGAGGATCTCTGAGTTTATGAAATTAACAATGTTAGGACCTTGTAAATATTTATCTCTCGTGATTTCCTCCATTTTTTGTTATTATTAATAAAATTCCAAATTTGTCTTAGATAATATAACTTTATTCATTTTTTAATGGTTCTGATGTTAAGGCCACCATGAGTTTTAGGGAGATAAACCCTCTCCCATTTAAAAAGAGATATTCTCCTTTCCTCCAAACATGTCCATATAAAATATCTTTGGATCTGTTCAAGTTTATCTGCTAGATAATTAGTCATTTTGGAAAGATAAAAAAATTAGGTAGGGATGCCTTGCAAAGAAGCTTGTGAAATCTACAATTTTTTAGCACTACTCAACAGTTTTCCTTTCCAACCAACCAATTTTTTTTGAGTTCTTTCAAGAATATTATTCTAAAATCTAGGGTTAACCTCCTTAATAGTCAATTGGAAACCAAGGTAGGTAGAAGGTAAAAATACATCAACACACCCTAGGATGTTAATGATTTTCTTTTGAATATTAGGAGTGTTGAAGAAAAATATATTGTTTTTTTGGAAGCTAATATATTGACTTGAAGCCTTAGCATAATCATTAAGAATCTTTCTACAACTATAGGATTCCAAAATTGAGGAGAAGCCAAAGAGAATGGTATCATCCACAAACTACTGAATAGATATAGGATGAAGAGTAGAGGCCAGCTTAATGCCAATAATTTCCCTAGAATTGATCATAGAGTGAGCCGACCTCCCAAGGGCTTTAGCCATAATAATGAAGAGATAAGCGGATAAAGGATCCCCCTATCTGATACCTCTAGAAGAAGATAAGAAACATATAAGGACTCCATTAACAAGGATAGAGAATTTAGTAGTGGTAATAACTTCCCAGATAAGGAGAGTCACTTTTTCATTAAATCCAAAAATTTTAATGACTTGAAAAAGAAATTGAAAAATAAACCCTTTCATAGGCTTTAAAAATATCAAGTTTGAAAGCCATACCTACTACTCTAGTTTTCTCCATAGAATCTATCTCCCAGGCACAAAACCTTTCTGAGAGGGAGAGATAATTTTATCCAAAAATGGAAAAAATTTAAAGACAAGGAGCTTGGTGCATATCTTATAGACCTTATTACATAAACTAATAGGTATATGGTCATCAAGCAACATAGGGTCTGGTTTCTTCAGAACAAGAACAATAAGAGTGTTATTGAGTTGTTTAAGGAGCTTCCCTATTCTAAAAAAATCTTTGACAGTAGCAATATCATCATACCCCACAATGTCCCAAAATTCTTGGAAAAATATGTGAGGAAAACCATTAGGGCCAAGGGTTTTGAAGGGACCCATAGAAAAAATAACCCCCCGACCTCCTCTTCAGAAATAGGTTTCAATATGTAAACATTGTCCTCCTCAGAAAACAAAGTAAGGATATTATTAAGGAGCTTCTCTCTAACCAACAAATTATCAGCATTAACCACTTATTCAGATAGCAAATTCTAGAAAAACGTTAGTAGCCTAAATACCAATTTCCTTATCTTCAGTGATCTCCTTACCGTCCTCCAAAGTCAATTTAGAAACTGCATTAGATTTCTGATGTTTCATAGCCAAAAGGTGGAAAAAATAAGTATTATGATCTCCTTCATTGAGCCAATGCACTCTAGACTTTTATTTCTAAAATAATTCCTCCTTGATCTTATGGTTCTCCCAGTCCCTAATTAAGATGCTTTCAGCTTGAGTAGTTTATTTAGTAATATCTCCCCAGGCCATACTACTCTATATATTAGCTAATTGAACACATATAGTCTTCTTCTAAGCAAAAAACATTCCCAAAGCTATAGTTATTCTAACCCCTCACCTCTCTTTTGACATGAAATGGATTTTGATTAAATTGGAACATGGGGGTGCCTTGGACTGGAAGCTGTCACCATCTAGAAAGAAGATTTATAAAGTATAGGTGTTTAATCCACATATCCTCAAATCTAAAAGGAAAATGTCCCTTTTTTCTCAATTCCACCCAATCTAGGAGAATAGGATTAAAATAAGAAGCAGTTCTTGGGAGAGCTGCCAGCTTAAGAGTGATAGAATTATCCCAATTATTAGAAATGACAAATCTATCTAACTTATCCGAAATAAAATGATCCCCCCTTCTCCTATTAGCACAAGTAAAATTTTGATTCATTATCTCTATATCTAAAAGCCCAAAATTATTAATGAAGTCAGCAAGGTCAAGCATACTATCCGAATAATCAAGGATGCCTCCAGACTTCTCAGAAGGGTATAAAGGGGTATTGAAAACCCCCACCAACATCGAAAAGGTGTCAAGATTAGAAAGAATATGATCAAATAACTCTTCCCATATAGACTTCCTCATCACCCTAGTGTTCGAGGCATATACACTGACCAAAGTCCAATTGAAAGAAGGCAGATAAAAATTAATCATAAGATAATGTATATTTAAAAAGGTAAGCATACCTCCAACTTTGGTAGCATTCCACATCATGACAATCCCACTAGAAGCATCAACATCAGGGCTGATACAATAGGCAACATTAGGCCATATTTTCATAGCAATCATTTTGAAAATTTCCTCTGACATTTTTACTTCTTGGAGTAATAAAATATCAACTCTCTAATCCAAAATACAATTTTTGACTTCAATTGTTTTGAAGGGCTATTAAGACGCCTCATATTCCATGACACAATTTTCATTTAAATAAATTTTAAGACTAAACCTGTAGTGTCTTTTGTTTTCCACTAGCTATGTCCCTTGCTGCCTGTCTTTTTGTTATTTCCCTTAGAGAGAGTCTACCCAGTTTTGGGTCTATGCCCATATCTGCAGACTTCTTTAGTTTACAACATTTCTTCTTGGGGGTAATCCAATCATCTTGATCACCATGTGTTTCACTAGGTCCCACACTTGAGGGGAGGTGTCAGGAACTATTATTCTGGTTAGTGGGTTATGAGAGAACATTTCCCCCATGGTGGGGGTTGTGTCATGAACTCCACTAACTTTCGAAGATGGCTGAAGTATTTTTTCTTAGGGGTAAATCCTTCATTTACCAGGTTAGTATTATGTCCTAGATATGGGGGGTTGAATCTCTTCACTATTTGGTCTTTGGAATTCGTGATTAGCAGTTGAAGCATGCATATTTAATTCAAAGCTATTATCCTCAAAGTTAACATTAATCTCACCATCTTCCAATTTTTGTGATATTATCTCATTTGAAATTTGGTGAGGGATTTCTTCAATGTTTTCAAGTTCATTAGGATCTCTAGGCAAATCCCCAGAATGAGATTTAGGGTCGTCAAATTTATCCATAGATTCCTCAGCTTTCTTGAGCTTACAGTGTCAAATCAAATGACCCTTCTTTTTGCAGAGCTGACAACAAGTGGTTACATTCTCATATAAAATGGGTTGTGTCCAAAATCCATACTTAGAGTTTAGGTTTATGGACAAGGGTAATATTTTATGAACTTCAACATTAACACAAAACCTAACATAAACAAGTCTAGATTTAACACGGGTAGTGTTATCCAGAGTAACAAACTGGCCAAAAGTAGAAACTATTGAAATAAACACTAATTCATCCTAGTAATCCAAAGGAAAGCCTGAGAGTGTGACCCAAATTGGGTAGTTTTATTCAGATCAATACTGGGATATAGCCTTGGTCTCCAACTACATAATTAAAGTGAATGTGTGCCATACAACCATGGCCCACCTACTAAAATACCCAGCATGTCTTCCTTGCTAGTAAAATGAAATAAGAAAAGACCCTATACCATTGTGCTGACAGTTACACGACCCTTGAGGTGCCATCTATTAGATACCTACTTCCTAACCATTTAAATGTTAGGGTGCAAAGAAAAAAACTTACCCACCAAATTGAGATCCATGGAAGCAATAATTTTTTCCATCAGATCATCAAGAACCACAAGCGTTGAACCCTCTAAAGTATCCATCTACAAAGGGACCACAGTTTGAACCTTAGAGGTAAGTTCATCCTATCCTATGAAGACATTTTTCCAAATATTATGGTTTCTGACACCTAACATTGGTAGGGCCCTAGGGGTACTACCCGAGATAGTACCCACCATACCCATGAGGTACAAAAATACAAAGTCAAATCAAACCCTAAATAAAAAAGTAAACATGTACAAACTTTCAGACTTATTCACAATATTTTTATGTTATTAATGTTTCTAATCATTTTTTAAATAAATATATTTAAGATATTTATAATAATTAATAACTATAAAGTTCATATATTTTGAAATTCTTTCATTCATTTCTTTTCATTCTTTCAATTTACATGTATCTTTAACTTTTTTGCCAACAATTAAATAAGAATAAATGCAATCCTAACTAATAAATTATATGGATGCAAAATAATTCAACACTAATAAAAATATTGGTTATCTTATTATGACTCAATAAAAAATCCTATTTAGAAGATCTGTTTATTTTTAATATGTTCATGAATCCACATAGTTAATAATAAATTAAAACTTATATAGATGAAACCAAAATTAAATCATTAAAATGAGAAAACTTATTTCCATCCTAACCTCATAAGATCATAGAATACACATAATTAACTTAAAAAAAAGAAAAAAGTAAAAAAGAAAAGAAAAGAGAAGAGAAAAGAAAAGTAAAGTGATCGATATATTCTTAAATAGTAGCATGATTATACCACGTAACATGATCCTAAGCTCTCATTCCATAGACACCAAACATAGGTACATAAATCTAATCAAATATAAATAAATGTAATTTATAAAAAGAATATGAAAATGACATTAAATAAAAATAAAGGAATCATCCTTATCTCTGATCAATGTGAATGATTGATTTAAATAGGCAAATGTCCCCGATAAAAAAATTAGTTTTAGGTCATGGGTTCCATGTGATTTTTATAGATAAAAATATGTATATTGATATAATTAAAACGTATATTTACTTGAAAAAATTTAAGTTTGATTGGATAAATTTTTATTATAAACGAATAATATTTTAATGTATATTTAATTATGATAATATTAAATAGTTGTATTATATTTTAATTATTGAATTTAAAAATTATATGTTTTACAAAATGCATTAATAATTTAATTTAATTAGAAAAATATTTATAAAAAAGAATGATTTAAAAAATTATAATTTTACAAAATATAATCCAATACTTATCCATCACATATTTTTATATTAAAAAAATATATAATAAATCATAAAATTATTAAATTTTATTCATATATAAATATTCTTAAAAAAACAATTATAGTACATGAACATCAAATGGATGACCCAAGTGCTATAACAAAAGATTCCCAAAAAAAACCAAGAAACATAATATAATTGTGTTGTCCTTTAAATTATAATATATTCTTTTTATACATTAAAAGAAAGTGTACAAATTTGACAGACCACTTGTTTATATTATAGTTAAGATTAATTTACAAAATAGAAGCAAATGTGATACGGAAGCCATATTCTCATTGAAAAAAGTATATATATATTCACACCATTCCCTAGAAAGTGATCCCCATTCATATTCATTTTGCTGTGAAACGTAAAATTGTTGTTATGAGTTGAAGTCTTACTCTAGGATAGTAATTCGAAAGAGTAAGTTTTTAACCCAAAAAATATAAAGTTTTTCATGTTATATTTTTCAATTTTTTTTTTTTTTTTTTTTTTTTTTTTTGAAATTTATTATTATTAATGAAAAGATGAAATAATTTTAAATAAAATATTTAATTTTAATTATTTTATTATATAAAAATATTATAATAAAAATAAATATTAGAAATTAAATATTAAAATATTATCTATTAAATTAAATTTATATTTATAAATAGTAAAAATAAATAATATAAATTTTATTTGTTTAATTAATTATCGAGTTAATAAATATTTTAATAATATTTTTTATATTTTTAAATTTTTTATTAATAAATAGAAAAATTAAAAAATATATATATTAATAATAATAATAAAATAATAATTGTAAATATATTTATTTTAAAATAGAGAATACTATCAAATTATGTTAACTTTTAAATTCATTTAAAAAGTTGATATTAAAAAAAAAATCGATAAATAAAACTAATGCAGGTATCAATACTTTTGCCGACGCCAAGACTAATGGATATAATTCTAAACAAGAAGATTTTCAGTACCCACAGAAACAGTGGACGACTTAATATGTCTAATGTAAGTTCAAAGTAAAGTAAGGTTGGAGCATCTAAATAATTTAAATTGAAATGTTGTATAAGAGATGTTTTAAATTTATTTTTAGTAGTATTTAGGTTAAATTTTTTACATTCAATTTATATTTATATATATATATATATATATATATATAAAATAAATTATTTTTTTAATTATTTAATGATATAATGGTTAAAATAATAATAATGTACAGGATATATTTGAGGAAGAAGTACAGTTTTGGGAATGGATAACGACGAGGGAAATTAAGGACTACAATAAAACATGGAAATTTATATACAAGTATTTTTTCTTAACTACTAATTTGTTTGATATTTTTTTAATTTAAATCAAGATATTTATTTTATTGAATTACTTACAGGCCTATTAAATATAAAAACAAAGATGATGAATACACACTTTCTGATATGAGTAAGTATATATATTTTATTATTAAAATAGTTTGTTATCCATTGCCTTCTGACCTGTTATTTTTTCTACAAACACTATTTTTTCTTCTATATTAATGTTTGTGACGTAATAACTTGTAGGGAACTTTATGATGGAACACCATATTTTAATAGGAGATTCGATACAAATCATTCGTTTCCATGGGGAACAAGACAAGAACCAAAAATATGCAAGATTTTTAAGAAAACCAACATTTTATTTTCAAGCTCTTTACATAGTTACTTTCGAATTTATTTTCATTTAATTACATTTTTAAAAATTTAATAATTTATTTATTTATTTTTTCAATCAGGGAATTGATTTCTGGAAAGCAACCAAATGTCTAGGAGAGGGTTCTGCTCAATCTTTGCAGCAAGCAGAAAGTTCTAATGCGGGAGAGTTTTATTAACTATACATAAAGAATTAAATTAAACTTTTAAAATTATATATTTTTTCAATCAGGGAATTGATTTCCGGAAAGCAACCAAATGCCTAGGAGAGGGTTCTGCTAAACCCTGCAGCAAGGGGAAAGTTCTAATGTGAAAGAGTTTTATTAATTACACATAATGACTTTTAAAACTATATATTTTTGTCGAATTAAATTAAACTCTTAATTTTCTATTTTATTTTTTGAATTAAATTAAATAGTTTGTATTAAACATTAAAAAAAGTCAAGTGATTTAAATCTTTTACTTTTATTTTTTTTGTTGTTGATCTCTTTTAAATAAAACATAAAAACTATTTTCCATTAACTCACATTTTTGATAATATTATAGCTTATTTTTAGAAATCTAATTTTTTTAATTAAATTTAAATTTAAATCTATTAATTCTTATTATAATATTTTTTATTACAATTTAATTATTATTTATTAATTAAATATTATTATTTTTAATTCAAAATTAAATTTATAAATTTTATTATTTTTATTATATCAAATTTTTAATATATAAATTTTTAAAATATACAAATGGTTTGTTTATATAATAAATTGTTCATGATCATGTTTAATTATTAAAATAAAATTATAATCAAATTTTAACTAATGAAAGTTTGTCTTCGTGATCGCGTTTAATAATTGAGATAGAATTGTAAATCAGATTGAACATATATATGATAAATAATTTCAATTTATTTATTTATGATGAGGAGTCATGATTATTTTTTATTGTTTAATTATTAATTTATATATAAAATAATTATTTTAATGTTTAATATATATTTATTTCAATAATAATTATTCACTATAATGATTGGATTTGGATATGATAAATAAAATTTATTTAGAAAATAAAAATTAAATTGAAATGAGAGAATTGCGTTTTAAAATTCATTTATCTCAAAATAAAATTTAATTGTATTTTGTAACCATTAAAATATTAAATATGTGAAAAGTATGACAACATAATAATATTTGCGCAAATTTTAATTATTTATCAACATAATAATATTTATGCAAATTTTAATTATTTATATAATATATGAGGCAAGGCTTATATAAATGTGTTGATGAAGTTCATAATAGTATAATGTAAAACTAGTACCATGTTTTAATTACTACATGATATGGATCGTGGTTCTTATAAAAAATAATAACTTTAAAAAGTACACAACAAAACAATCATAACGTAAAATAATAAGGTTAAAACTTTCATACAAGAGATATGTTTAAATATTGGATAGGAAAATATTGTACATACAAGGTCAAGGGGCAATACAAAAGAATTTAATAATGTCAAAAATAAGTTATATGATCAAATGTCACACACAACAAATGGCCAAGGAACATAAGTAATATACATATTCAAATGTTTCACATACCAAACAATGATCTCATAGAGATGCTCAATAAATTGACACTTAAAATTCATGTCCCATACACAATATACCAACAAGATCTATTATAATATGTATAAGTCGTAACATTAATAGAACATAAAGCTAGAAAATAGTGTTCACTATATACATGCAACATGATCATATCCTCTAAAATAGTATATCCATGTACACAATAAAGAATAAAGATATTAGGAAGACATTTTTAATAAATATATATCTCATCAATATAGAGTTATGAAATGACAACTATTTCAGCAAAGCTACTAAGTAGAAGTATGTCAAACATATTAGTCCATATAAAAGTCTATATATCTTGCATAACATTTATGAATATTAATGAAATGCATGTGTGATAGAAAAATAGTACAATATATAATAATCATTAGATAAATAAAAAATGATAATGATGTAAAATATATTTTTAAATATGTTTTGGTCCTAATTTTAGATATTTAGAATTATTATTATTATTATTTTTTGGTAATATTTGATTTTTTTTTAATGTTTACGTTTTGAATCTTAGTAAAATAGAATTGTATAGTGGTGGATTGGATGGACACTTTGGTAAGACAAAGATAATAACTTTGGTAGATGAGAAGTATTTTTTTTCAAAGATAAAGAGAGATGTGACAAGATATATTTCAAGGCGTAGGATATGTCAAGTAGCTAAAGGATATGCACATAATATAGGGTTATACATGTCATTACCGATTACAAGAAGACCATAGAAAAATTGAAGTATGGATTTTGCATTAGGATTAACAAACACATAGAGAGATAATAATTGAATTTTTGTTGTTGTAGATATATTTTCTAAGATAGTTTATTTTATTGCATATAATAAAATCAATTGTGTCACAAGAGTTGCATAAATATTTTTAAAGATATTGTGAGATTGCATGGTATTCCAAAAATTATTACATCAAATAGAAACATCAAATTTCTAATTCATTTTCGGAAGACTTTGTGGAGAAATATGGGTACTAAGCTAGAATTTAGTAGTGCATATTAACCCCAAATAAATGGATAGACATAAGTTGTAAATATGATCTTGAGAAATATATTGAGATGCTTTGTGGGAAAGAACCCCAAGCAATGAAACTTGACTTTAACAGAAATTAAGTTTGCATATAATCATGTAATGAATAGATCAATAGTTAAATCAGCATTTTAGATTGTTTATAGTAGAAATCCTAAGCATTTTAGATTTGGTATAGTTACCTAAAATTCATGGAATTCACATGGATAATTTTATGGAAAAGAACATGAGAGGATACAATATGATTGTATTACAGCTTATATAATTTCAAGTCTATAGATAAAGAGGACTCGGCCTAAGTTTATAAATTCTACCTTCTACACACATTTGAATTCTTAATCAAGAGAATTTACTTTCCATAAAAATATTGGCAAAATTTGACCATAAGAGAAGTGCCTAAAACACTATATATATGGTTTAAAATAAAATTATGGCATTCAAAATTACTTTATAAAAGTCAAAATTTTAAAAATAAAAAGTGATGGTAACGTAAGACAACATAAAATATTTATATATATATAAAATATAAATTTAAAAAACTTTATATATATTTTTAAAGATGTATAATAAATTTATTCCTACCAATATTTTCTACTTTATATATTAAAGATCTAAAGTGAAAATCTTTAGAACTACCCATTATTCAAAAATCCTCTTTTCAACTTCTACCTGTTTCTCATTTCTTACTTTAGGATCAATAGACTCTTTTAAGAACATAAAGAATTAATTTTTTTTAGGTGAAACTTAACCATCATGTAAAAATATTTGTTGACAATAAACCAAAGAATCAAAGCATGCATGAAGTTGGAATGGTTACATCATTGTACTTGAAACAAATAGGTCAAAAGATCAAAATCTATTGACAAAACATATTTTTACATTGGCATAGTCAATGATTAGTATTTACGCTTGTTGGTTATGCTTAGGGGTTAGCCTAGGATCTTCATTGATGTAAGTAGAGGAAATATATGAAATTATTGTAAAGATGTATGCAATAAATGATTGTATAAGAGAATAACATAGCCCTACATTACTGGCATAAAGGATTAAAAAATTGTATTACTCTTCGTAGAAGATTAATGAAATTTAACAATTTTGTATTTGTTTTATTGTGTCTATCTATTTATTTCCTCTATTTTTTTTTAGTCTCAAATCCAAAAAACTGGTATCTAAGTAGTAGAAATATCAAAAGGGTGAGTGAGTCAACCAAGTAAGTGGATCTGTTTAAATAAGCCTATGTATGAATTAAAAATTGTCTTCAACGTAGAGGTGCCAACCATTAGTAGAATAAAAGGAGAAGAGTTGTAGATGCCCGTATCATCCAGTAAAAGCTATTCACAAAAAGAATAGAGTTGAAACAGAGCATTAAAATGGGGGAAGGAGAAACTCCACTAGAAGAAAAAATATAGAAAGAGATTTGTTTTATAGAAGTCGTGGTAGGAATTAGCGGTAGCATTTACCAAATCCAAATACCAATATTTAATGGAAAAAATTATGATTTTTGTAGTACAAAAATGAAAACTCTATTATATTCACAATATGTTTGAGATTTAGTGGAAAATGGGTTCCCTGAACCAGAAAACCAACAGGCATATTAGGCACTGCCACAAGTAGAGAAGGACCTACTCAAGGAGAATAAAAACAAGGATTCTAAATAAATTTTTTCATCTATAAATACATGGAAGAATTAATATTTCCAAGGGTTGTAGTGATTACAAGTTCAAAACAAGCATTGGAAACCCTGCAAACAACATACCAAGGTACAAGCAAAGTTAAAAATGCCAAATTACAAATACTTAGAAGGGATTCTATGAATCTTCATAGAAATGAATAAGATAATATAGACTCATTTTTTACATATGTAATGGGCATTGTAAATAAAATAAGAACTCCTGGTGAGAGTATAGAAAAATAGAAGGTTTTAGAAAAAGTACTTAGAAGCTTGCCTACAAAATTTGATTAAGTAGCAGTGGCCATTGAAGAATCTAAAGATTTATCTCAGCTATCTATTGATGAATTAATTAGGTCATTGTTTTCACATGAGCAAAGGTTAATCCATTCAGTGGCATCTTCATTGGAAAATGCATTCAAAACTCAGCTTTTAGTCAATAAACAAGAGGGAGATAAAATCATAGCAGAGTTAGAGGTCATTTTTCATCATGAGGAGGTAGAGATTCTAATCAATTTGAAATCAGACCAACATCAAGAGGAAGAGCTAGGAGCCATTTCTATGGCCATCATCAAGGAGAAAGGTATGATAAATCAAACATCTAATGTCATTATTATAAAATATTTAGGCATTTTGCATTTGAATGTATAAAAAGGCAATATGATATGAATAAATTAATAAAAAACAAATTTTACAAATGAAAAGTACCCCAACACTAGTGAACAAAACAAAATGTTGATACCATGTAATGTTACATAAAAAATCTCAAACGAAGTATGGTTTTAAGATAGTGGGTATAGCAATCATATGAGTGCAAATAAATAATTATTTGCAATAATAGATGATTTGGTAAAATCAAAATTATAGTTGGGAAAATATCAAAAAGTATTAGTCATGGAAAAAGGATCAATTAAAATAAGAACAAAACAAGTTAAAAAGAATGAAAACACAATCTAATAAGTATTGGTCAATTGGTGCAAAAAAGGTATAGGATATACTTTGAGAATGGTGAATATGTGATTTTGAAAAATAAACCCAGCAATAAGCTAATTGTAAAATTTGAAATGAGGAGAAATATAATGTTTCCTCTTAAGATCCAAAGTGAACTATGTTTAGAATCTCAACGATTTCAAGCAATTTCTAAAGAAACATTTGGAATTTCATGCAAGGATCAATCTTGGTTACGCCACTTAAGATTTGGAAATCTAAACTTTAAAGGTTTACATATGTTGTATAGAAAGATAATGGTATATGTATTGCCACCAATAAATCCGCTTTAAACAACATGTGAGAGTTGCATACTAGCAAAGCAACATAGACAAAAAACTTCCATTGGAAAATCTTATGGGGTAACTCATCCACTTGAAATAATTCATTCAGGCCTTTTAAGACCGATGTAAACAACATCCATAAGTGTAAATCTATATTTTTTGACATTCATTGATGATTTCAGCATCAAAACTTAATTCTATTTCTTAAAATATAAATAAGATGTGTTTGATATTTTTAAGGAGTTTGAGGCAAATTTGAAAATAAAAGTGGATATTATATCAAACTATTGAGAACCAATCGAGGTGGTTAATACATATCAAATGATTCTCTAAATTTTTTTAAGGTAAATGAAATAATAAAATAATTCACAATAATATATACACCTCAACAAAATGAAGTAGCAAAAAGAAAGAATAGGACAATTATGGAAATGACACGAAGCATGATAAAAGATAAGCATCTAACAAATAAATATTGGGTTGAAGTGGTTGCATGTGTAGATACATTTTCAATAGATGTCCAACAAAAGTTTTGATAAATAGAATACCACAAGAATTTTGGAGCAAAAAGAAACATAATGTTTTACATTTGAGAGGCTTTGGATGTGTAACATACTCCTCAATACCTCAAGAATTAAGAAAGAAGTTGGACTATAGAGTTGAAATGTGCATTTTTATGGGATATAGTGAACAATACAAAGCATACAAACTATTCCACATGATAATAATCAACTGTGATGTATTATTTATTGAAGAAGCGTGGGATAGAAGCATTGATAAAATAACTAGAATCACAGCCAATTTTCCACATGAGAATGAGGACAATGAAATTCAAAATGGGAATCCTAATACATAAGTAAATATTCCTCGAGATCCAATAGTAAATTTTCTTACAACACCTTCTAAGGCACTCACCACTCCAATTCCATCTACTCTAGCTAGTAATAACAATAGTGAATCATCTAATCCAATACTTGCATCATTGAGATCATATTCTATAAACACTTCAAATAAGACCCATAGTCTAAAGGATATTTATGATGAGTTTCAAGAAGATGAAAATGTGGATTTCTATTATGATTTTGCAATATTAACACAAGCTGATCCAATTTAATTTAAGGGTGCAATTAAAGATTATAATTGAATTGCAGTTATGGATGAATAAATTCAATCAAATGAAAAAAATCAAATGTGGGATATTTTAGATCTTCCTAAAGGAAATGACATTATTGGATTAAAATGGGTTTACAAAACAAAGTCTAATGGAGATAAAAAAAGCTGAGAAACACAAATCAAGACTAGTAGCTAAGGGCTTCACACAATAACCAGGTATAGATTACAACAAAACATTTATACATGTTGCAATACTAGACACTATTAGAATAGTGTTATATATTATAGCTCAAATTTATATGTTAAAGTGAATGATTAAGGAAACATTTTGATAGTATGTTCGTATGTGGATGACTTGAGTTTTACCCAAAACTTGTCATTTGAATCATTTAAGGCAACCATGAAAATTGAATTTGAGATGACCAATTTGGGGCTTATGAGATATTTTATTAGCACAAAAGTAATTCAATCCAAGCAAGGCATGTTCATATTTCAATCAAAGTATGTTAATGACTTATTAAAAAGGTTCAAGATGTTGAATGTTAAATCAGCTCCTACACCAATTGCAATGGGTTTAAAACTTAGCAAGGAGCACAAAATTTCATGTGTTGATGAAACTTTATTCATGAGATTAGTTGAAAACCTCATGTTTCTAACCACCACAAGACCCAACATTATGTATAGGGTTAGTATTATCTCAATATTCATGGATAATCTAAAAGAGTCTCATTAGAAAGTTAGAAAAAGAATTATGAGATATATAGCTGGAACAAAGTGTTTTGGGATCATGTGTACATCATCAGATGATTCCAAGATGATTGGTTATATAGATGGTGATTTGGGAGGTAGCATGGACAATATAAAAATCACTTCAAGATATTTTTTTCATCTTAGATTGGGTGATATCTCTTGGGCATCTAAGAAGTAACAAATTGTGACACTTTCATTAGCTGGAGCAAAATATGTTGCAGCCACATCGGCTGCTTACCAAGCAATGTGGATGAGAATATTACTTTTAGATTTGATGCATACTCAAAAAGATACAAAGATATAATTTGAAAACAATTCAAGAATTGCATTATCTAAAAATCATGTGTTTCATAAACGCATCAAGATTATTGATACTAGATATAATTTTATTCGTGAATTGGTGAACAATGGTGATATATATCTTCAGTTTTATAAGTATGAAAAGAAACTAGCAAACATATTAATAAATACACATTAAAATAACATGTTTGATCATCTCTGGGAAAATATAGGGATAACTGATATACATGGTAGTGAATATTAAGAGGGAGGTTGGTGAACATGAATGTATAGTGCACCAACATTAATCTCCCTTGCCATGTCATATCACTCTACAACTGTGCCACCAACTCGTATTTATCTCATATCAAGTATTAATTTTTTAATACATTACAAATATCTTTATATATCCCCTATTTTTAGTTATACTTATGGATTGTATTTAATGTTTTTACTAACAATATTTTCTTATTAGTTTTGGTAGCATTTTAAGAGACTTCTAGGCTATATTGCTGAACTGATTTGTTTTGAAAATAATATATATCATATACTCTATTTTTATCAATGTAAGTAGAGGAAATATATGAATGAAAGTAGCAAAGCCCTACTATTTAGTATGTAGTAAATGATTGTATAGGAGAATAGTAAAACCCTGCATAACTGGTATAAAGGATTAAAAGTCTATATTACTCTTGGCAGAAGATTAATTAAATTTAACTATTTATTATTTGTTTTTCTATGTATATTTTTTTATTTCTTATATTTTTTCTAAGCATTAAATCCAAAATAAAGTCCATGGACCATACACGATATACAATTAAAATCTATTCTAATATAGACAATTAATAACATTAATAGAGCATAAAACTAGAAAATAGTGTTCACTATGTATGTGTAACATAATTATATCCTATAAAGTAGTATATCCATCTACACAATGAAGGATAGAGATGTTAGCAATACATTTCTAAGAAATATATATCTCATCAATATAGGAGTCACAAAATGATATCGAATTTAAATTTTATAACCTATGGATAAGAAACCCTCAATTTTGGAATGTTACTAGGTAGAAGTATTGGTCAAATGTCTTAGTCCATATAATAGTCTATATATCTTTCATAATATTCATGAATACTATTGAAATGCATGTGTGATAGAAAAAGAGTACAATATCTACTAATAATTAGATAAATAAATTATGACAATTATGTAAAATAGATTTACAATTATGCTTTGGTCCTAATTTTAGACTTTTATAATATTAAATATTTTTTTGTACATTTTTATAATATTTGATTTTGTTTTACCTTTGCATTTTGAAACTTAGTAAAAATAGAAACTAATTATACTTAAGGATTTTAATGTATAATAAAGTGTATTAATCTAACTAATTATCAATGTTTGTCTATGTGAAGTATGCACTAGAAATGATGTCATCACCATGTATTAAAAAAAAAGTACAATTGTAGATGTGATTGTAACTTTCAACATGTAAGAACATAATGAGCATGTAGAGGAAATATTTTATTTTCTCATCTAATCCAATGTACAATTTTTGAATTATGTAGCATGTCTAACAATATAACATAAGAAGAGAATGTTTTTTAATGAATAAATATTGGTTTGTATACTAGAACAATGTGAAATATTTAAAAATTGGCAAAATTAAGGATTTATGTGCTTAAATTTTGATTTTATATAGAATTTTGCACAAGTCATGATCAACTAACAAAGAATGGTAGTGGTAATTGATTTTATCCCTTACTAGTCAATATCACGATTGTCATAAAATATAATTTATAGTGAACATTGTTAAATCAGAGAGTTAAATATAAACTCAAATAAGTGATTTGGACTATTTGTATATAGAAAGTGAAAAGGAAGAGATAAAAATCTAAAACACTATCAACAACAAAGGGCTTAGAATAAATGATTAAATTGAGTGTAGAAGAAAATAATATAAAAACATAATGAAATAATCAATAATCTATGTAAAATCATTCGTTAATTTTTTATTGAATAATTTGAATGTTTGTGATTATATTAAGTATAATATTTGTGTAAATGCATGATGTTCATGGAGTTTTACATATATTTTCATTCCTATGTAGCTAACCAATAAGCCATTGTAACAACTTTTTATGTAATGATAAATAGACCCAACCAATTAGATTTGAAATTTATTTCATTTTCATTATCTACATTTGTATTTTCCTAATTTTTAGTTAATAGTAAATATCCCACATGAAATTATTGATTTTTTCCATATGCTTATTTGATGTGATATTGATAGAATTTGATTTGTTCAATAACATGAATACACTTTCCATCAAACATTTCTAATTCATGTCATTACTTTTCTTGATATTCATTATCTTTGATTATGTCTTTAAGGGAAACCAGAAACGATGTAATTTCAATTTCAAGTGGTAATGCTAATTAATTAATATAAACAAAATATTATGGTTTTTCTTTTTATATTATGCACACTTGTATTATATCCTTAGACTACATAAATAATTAGATTGTGCCAATCTATTTTGTGCTTTTCAACTATTTTTTTTAAAATATTATCAAGATTTTTATTTGTAGCTTCTATTTGACCATTCTCTTCAGGATAACATGGTATATAAAATGTGTGACATATTACTTATTTTTAACACAGTTTCTTAATTTTTTTTTTAAAAATATGATATGTTATTTATAACAATAGATGATAGAACACTTTAACTTGTAATATTATGTGAAATTAATAAGTGATAGATATATCCACCTTTAGTGGACTATAAAGGTATGGATTCAACTCATTTTTTGAAGTACTCTACAACAATAATGATGGACTTTTGATAGTCTAATGATTTAATATTTAATTTTTCAATTACATCTAATCCCTTTGGAGAAACTGGATAAAGAAAATAATAGGTTATAATTTATGTTATGAAGTGTGATTAAGGTTTGTATGATTTTGGCATTGTGGAAAAATAGTTTAATGATCGTAAATTGTTTTACCAATGTAAAATAATAATAACCTTATCATAGTAATTTTTGAGACATAAAATTAAAATTAAAATTACCATTATGTGGACTATCATTTAATTAAATTATTGCTAATTTAGATTCTTAACAATTTAAAAATATAATAAATTTCCCATCAAGTGATATTTTAAATAAATATCCATAAATAAGAGCATAATGGGTAGAATCATTTTTTTAAATTTTTCTTTCATTGTGTGCAATATTTTATGGTTGATTTTATTTATATAAATATTTATATATGACTCTACCATTATAAATGAATTGTGATGTGAGTAACTACTAATAGTTCAAAATATTCTACTTGTATTATCGATATTGATGAGATGGATAACTATTATGTATTAAAAATATCATGATTATCATTGGTTTCAATAGACATTATTGAAGCCACACTAGCCTAGAATCTACATGTTAACTATATTTTTGAGGTATGCTTTCTATATGAAAATATTCAAAATGTGTCACCAACTACTATGCAATTTATTTATATGGAAATAGATATTCTTATTTATTTTGGTAAATGTCTAAAAAACTATAAATCACTAATTGAGGACATCAATATGAATTTATATATTCTATCTCTATTATGCATATTATGTATAAATACAATATCAATGCTTTGTACTCTGCTATATTATTTGTGTAAGAAAATTCTGAATAGTGTGCAAATGGTATACATTTGTGTTGATGTATAACTAAAAAAAATACCAACAATTTTATTTTTTAGTGCATTAAGATCCATAAAAATGCATTTTTCAAATGTTCTCATCAATATGAAAATAAGTTAAATTATCTCTAAAATCATCGTTAATTAGAAGTGTATTTATTAGTGGAGTTGTCATTGGTTGATCTAGAATAACATGTCCTTTAAATGATTTATATGAAATAAATTTTATATCAAATTATGTGAGTGATGTGATTAATTTATCAATTCATCTTGATAAATGTTATTTATACATTAGAAATCTTAGAGGATATAATCTTGTGATAACATGTGTTTCATTGTTTAGCATGTAATGTTGTAAATTTTATGTTGAAAAAACTAGTGCCATACAATTTTTCCATAGTACTATAATTATTTTCATAACTAACCAAAGCATGAATGATATAATATACTACATGTCCCTTGTGATCTTCATCATATTATGCCAAAAGGGTCCCTAATGCATGATGATGATGATGATGATAATATTAATAATAATAATAATAATAATAATAATAATAATAATAATAATAATAATAATAATAATAATAATAATAATAATAATGGCATATTAGGTATAGGTGGTATGAGAAAAGGTGGTTATAATAAAAATTATTTGATAGGAGTAAAACATATTTGACAAATTTTAACTCATTCTAACTTTGTGCCATTTTATATTTTTTTGTAAAATATTGTATATTATCTGCAAGTTGAGCCATGAAACATCTAATTGTATGAATGTTTCCTTATAATTATTGTAATTTATTTACCACCTTTGTTAAAGGCATGTCTAGAATAAATTTTACCTTTTATGGATCAACTTAAATGCCTCATTGAGATATGGTTATCCTAATAAATTTTTATAAGTGACACCAAAGACATATTTATATGGATTTAAGCATACATTTTATCTGCATAAACACTCAAAAAATTTCCATAAATCAATGACATGATTTTATCATTATTCATATTTATATAACAAATCATCAACATAGTATTCCACTATATTTTGTATGTGATCATGTAAAATATGTGTCATAGAACTTTGATATGTAAATCTAGTATTTTTTTTATAAAACTCATAATTATGTATAAAAATGTTTCACAATGCGTAATAAATGAATTTTATTATTAACCTCGGAATTAATTTTTATTTGATTATATATTTAAAAAGCATCCATAAACTATAACTTCTTAAATCTAGTTATAGATTCCAGGATCATGCCAATATTTTTAAAAGTGAAATATGTTTTTAGACAAGCTTTGTTTAAATCTCTATAATCTGTATAACATATTATGTCTCCATTAGATTTTCTAGTAGGAACTACATTTGATATCCACGAAGGATAGTCAAAAGCTCTAATAAATCCTACTTTTATAGTCTTTCCATTTATATCATTACTAATAATTTCACTTTTGGATGCATCTTTCCTTTTTTTGTTTCAATGGTTGAGCATATAGAATGAATAAATAAAATTCTTCTATGTATTTTCATTAACATTGCATGTGCATATATACAAGCATATTTAGTTGAGTAACTATCTAATAGTTATAAACTATAAATCTTAACTAGACAACTACCATTTAAGTCATATTATTAAACAATGTAATACATAAACATTACATGAACATTCCCACTTTATTACATTATTTTTGCAAATTTACCCCCAAAATAGATAAAATTTCACCTTGCGAAGTGACTTGGTGATTATAACAAAAGTCTGTAAATGTTTTTGGGTAATACCAGAGTTGAATGTGGTGGTTTAAGGATTGTTCTTGAGTGTAATGGAATTGGACCTCATAATGTTTGGTTCTTTCATAAAACACTTGATTCTTGATAAGCTTAAACACACCCTAATTATTTTATAAAAGGATTGGTGGCTAATCTTTAGGAATTTCCATGTCAGATAGATTGTGATGTATGTAAATTTATTCCCACATAATTCCTCTTGTGACATGATATTTTATCTCTATGAATGAGAGAGAAACTATATAATTATTCTTACTAGTCAATAAAATTGGTCTATCTCTGAGATGACAAATATATTATGTGGTCGATTTCTTATCATATACTTTTTAGCACCAAATTTGGTGAACCGAACATTACTCCGTGGTGAACATTCTTATGTGCATCTCAATCTACTACTTTTGGTACCTCCTCTTTAGATGAATCATCTTGGTTTAGTTACTTTGGTGATTGTATATGTCCTCTATAATTCCATCACTGATCATGAGGACATCTTTTTGATTGATGTGAATCATCTCAACTAGATGTGCCTTGAGTCAACGCACTATAATTTAGAGTTAGTAGGTTGGGATGGAAGAGAAGCTATTGTGTTTGAAAATTTAATTATAGAGTGAGGGACAAATTGAATGGTATAATGGTTAAATGATGCTAATAGTTTGTCAATAAGTTATTTATACTTTAGAAGAACATCATTTTTGCATTGATAGGCTCCTTTGACTTGGTTGATAATAAGTTAAGAATATCCAAAGACCCATATATTTTTGATGCCTAAGGATAGGGTGGTTTGGAGACCTATGATCAAGGCCTCGTATTTAGCTATATTATTGGTACATTTGAAATCGAGTTTGAAAGAAAGAGGGAGAGGTTATTCATTAATGAGAATGATGACTATGTCGGCACCCCCACCATTTTGACAATTGGAACCATAAAAATACATAGTATTTGATAAGTGGGATCTTTTGAAGAAAGAATACCTATAGACTCATCTAGAAAGGAAAAAAGAGGAGTTTGATTATTAGGGAGAGGGACTTCAGCTAGCTAGTCCACAATGACCTATCCTTTAATGGAATTTTACATAAGAAACATAAAATTTAACTCAGCTAAAAGCATGAGCCACTTAGCCATACATTGGTTATGATATGGATTAGAGTGCATAACTTGAGGGGGTCAGTATTGGTAAAGATATAATTTTTAGGGTTAAGAAGATAGTGATGAAGTTTAGAGGTGACTAAAACTAAGGCAAGGTAGAGTTTTTTTGGATGGATGTATCGGGTTTCATAGTAAATGAGGGTATGACTGATGTAATAAATATTTTTCTCCTTATGTTAGTCATTATTATGAGTGAGCATGGCTCCCAAGGAATGATCAATCACAGATAGATATAAATAAAAGGGTTGATCTTCCTTTGGGGGAATAAGGATAGGTGGAAAAAGAAAATACTCCTTGATTGCATCAAAGGTTTGTTGACACTCCTTGGTCCATTTAAGGGAGGTATCTTTTTTTAGGAGGTATTGAAAGGATTGACAACGATTAGATAGTTGCGAGATAAAATGGTGGATTGACTGAAGTTTGCTTTGTAGGCTATGAAGTTATTTTAAGTTAGTAGGAGGAATTCAGTAGAATGGATTTGACTTTTATGGGGTCTATTTCTATTCCATGAAGGGAAACAAAGAAGCCTAGGAGTTTTCTTGATAAGACCCAAAGATGCATTTCTTCATATTAAGCTTGACATGATAATGGACAAGTCTTTCAAATATGATGGCTGAAATGATGAGGTGATCCTTACAATGTTTGGATTTTCTGAGCAAATCATCAACATAGTCTTCAACTATTGTATGAATGAGGTCATGAAAAATGTAAGTCATGGATCATTCATATGTGGCTCCTACATTCTTTAAACCAAAAGGAATGAAACAATAGAAGAAAGCTCCCCATGGGGTGATAAAATATGTCTTATGTTGATCTTGGGGGAAAATCAAGATTTGGTTATATCCTAAAAATCTATCCATGAGGGATAACATTTAATGGCCAGTGGTAAGATCAACAAGTTTGTCGATGTCAGGTAGGGGAAATTCATCTTTGGGTCATGCAAGGTTAAGATACTAGAAATACACAAAAAGGTAGTGTCCCCTAGTGGGTTTGGTGATAAGAACAATGTTAGAGACCCATTGTGGATAGTCAATGGGTTGAATGAAATTAATAGATAGAAGTCACTAAAGTTCTTCTTTGATAAGAAGAGCTATATGGGGATGGATTCAATGATTTTTTCTTGGATTGGCTTAACCTTAGGATGATTGATGATGTTATAAAGGGTAATGGATGGGTCAATACTACGTATATCATAATAAGACTAAACAAATTCTATGTTATGGTCATGAAGGAAGGTTGCATAGTTTATTTGTTCCTCAAGGGTTAAGGATTAGCCAATCTTTACAATACGAGGTTTCTCATAAGTACCAAAATTAATGTCTATGGTTGATTCATTTATCATTGTTTAGTTTTCAAGAGGGAGGGATTTTTAAATAGAAGAATCCTCAGCACCCAGCTAGGTAAGAATAGATTTGGTATTTTGACATTGGATGGTGTTAATGGTAGGAGAATCATGTGTGATCATTTGAGGGTGGATGAGAGGAATTTTTTTAGTTTTATTCCCTTGTTGATAAGTTATGGGACCTAAACTAGCACTGTTGATCAAAAAAACAAATTAGGTAGGATAATGTTGTTGTCTTCAAATGGAGTTGGTGAGGGTAGAGGTTATTCAAACTAGAAATGTGAGGTTGATAAGGGTAGAAGTTACTTGAATGGGAGAGGTGAGGTTGGTGGTTCCCTAAATGGGAGAGGTATAATTGGTGAGGCTAGTGGTTCTCCAAATGGGAGAGGTGGAATTGATGAGGTTGGTATGGGCTCTTCTAAGGGAGCATACCCTAGGCCAAAGAACTCATGAGGTTTCTAAGTTTTGATAGTAGGAAGTTCATGGGGTCCTTGTTCATAGAGGGCAAACTCAAACCCTTTCCAAGTGCATCAATGAAGATACATTTGGGAAAAGATCAAGTTGATAAGATAGGAAAAGTTAGAAGTGAATGGATAAATACAAGGCATGGTGGTGGGTGCAAGAATTAGTTTATCAAGTCCCCCATAGATAAAATATGTTCTATTATTGGGAAGACCAAATAGGACAAGGGTACCACTATTGGGATCACAAGATGGATCATTATAAAGGTTCCCAAATTCATGTGGAGAGGAAAAAACATCCAAATATAAAAGTTGATATTCCTCAAGCATAAGTTATTAGAACATGGATTGTAAGGGGTGCTCGACTGAGATTTGTGATGAGGGAATAGTTGAACTAGTGGATGCTTCACTATTATCGAAAGTATAAGTGTTGGTATGTTGGTTTGACATGGTGGTTTGGCTAGTAGTTGGCTATGAAGAGAGTGAAGGTGGAATAAGAACATCATGGGGCTGATACATCATATTACAAAAAACAAAGGGACTTGGATCATCTTTGATTGTAATGACTTGTATCTCATGCTCAAAATTGATGCATCAATGAAGGGTAGAATGGATGCATGTCATCACATAGATCTAGGGATGACCAAGTAACACATTATATTTAAAATCTCCCTCTATGATGTAAAATTATTTAAGAATGGTTTAAGGCCCCAAAAGGATGTGGAGAATAACTATCCTGAGAGTAGTGGCCAAAGTATCATTGAATGATTGGATAACCACAAAGCTTTTTGACATTATACTTTTACTTATTTGAAGTTGATCATAAGCATGGGAGGAGATTATATTGATACTTGCTCCTCCATCAATCATGACCCTTTTTACATGTGTATGATTGATGGATGTTATGATAAAAAGAGGGGGATCAGGATATTTGATATGATATGGTGGGATTTTAGATTCTTGAAAGGTGACACTGGTAATGCATTAGATAGCTCTAATCAAAGATGCAAGAGGTTTGGGATCATCTGGTTGAACTTCTATGGAACACATTGCTTTATTTAAAGCTTGATGATGTTGAGGTGAGGTGTTGATTAAGTCATAAAGACTCATTTTGATGGATAATTGGTGAAGTTGTTTTATCACCAGGCATTAGACAAACGAAGGTGCACTGGAGGAGGAAGGGGCTCCCAAAATAGAGACCTTAGGCTTCGATGCTTGTGAAGGTGAATGTGTAATCTATTGAGTTTGGTTAGTTGGTTGAGGAGGTGAAGGGTAAGACCATGGAATGGTGTCCTTGGCTTTACCATTTTTATTTTGTTGGACCCCTTTACCCTTAACCTTATGTTGGGCTCTAAACTGAGTTACAATATGAATAATATGGATAAGGAAAGTAGTTACTTTCTTTAGTTCCTCTATTACACTTATTGGTGGGATTAGAGAAGGAGATGATTAGTAGGAAGATTGGATAGGTGGTAAAAAAGGTGAAGGGCTTAAAGAAGGTTAATATAATAGATCATCCTCCTCCAAAAGGCCATGAATGATAGTTTGGAGAGACTTATAGTTATTTATATTAGACCCAGGGGTTCTATGGTAACGAAAAATTAGATTCTCATTGAACCAGGTTGGATTTTGATGAGTGGGGGCAAAAGGCTTGATGGGGGGTAAGTTAAAGGTAAAAGCTTGCAAGATCCTTTGTAATATTGTTGTATAAGAATTTGATAAGGATTTTGGATATGGTGGGGTTTGGTTTTTTGGTTTAGGTTTTTTGTTGGGTAAGGGATTTTTAACAGGAGGTATGGTTGGTTGGGTAAGTCTAGATAGAGGTTTCAAATTAATTATCTTAGTTGTAATTGGTTTATAAATTGGGGGTCTAAATGATAAGGGTTTAATAGATGGGAATGTGGATGGGGAAAGGTTGGTGAGTAATGATTTTGAACTAGGAGGTGGGCTTGTTATAGGTAAATAAAAGGGAGATGGGTTTTTGGAGGATGAGTTGGTTATAGGTATGGTGGAAGGATGTGGTCCTAAAATTGAAGGTAAGGGTAAAGGAGATGGTATGGTTCTTCCTCAAAGTTTAGGTCTAGGTAATACTTCCTTCTAATGGGCTTAATTGGATTAGGTTTTGTTTGGATTAGTGTGGTTAGATCCAGTCTCAAAGGAGGGTGAGTGGGATTTGGCATGGGAGGGATCCTTAAGGTATTGATTGGCTTG
Source organism: Torreya grandis (assembly GCA_037957365.1). NCBI lineage: Eukaryota > Viridiplantae > Streptophyta > Pinopsida > Cupressales > Taxaceae > Torreya > Torreya grandis. The sequence goes on from JARHVA010002683.1 coordinate 1,573,918, forward strand.
GTGAAAGATGCATAAGGTGATTTAGTAATTTTAGATAGAGGTAATTTAGGTACCCCCTTGGTAAATTTAGGATAATTAGTTGGTGTGGTTGTAACAATAGGCTCAAAAGTGGATTCCAATGAAGTAAAAGTTTTGGTTTTATTTTGATACAAGATTCCAAGCTAATGTGAAAAGGTAGCTCTATCAAAGTTAGGTTGGGAGGTGAACTCTAAAATTTAAACTAGCTAGGAGAAGGGTTTATAAATAGGATTCGTTCCTTGATATTTAGCTTCAAAGTGTAAACCCTTTGGGGATGATGAACTAGTGGTTTTAGTATTTTTATCCATGGTGGAAGGTTCTAAAGGTAATGGCTGGGTAGATAGGGGTATTGTCTCTTGAGAGATGACTTTCATAGAAGATACAAATGATTATACAATTGGTGTGGTAAGGGTAATGGTTTTAGGTGGAAGTGTTGGTTTAGCTTCCTCTTTGGTTTGGTTTTCCAAAGGAATAAGTGGTTTTTTGAATTGGATTGGAGGAGTGAATAAAATAGTTGATGGAGTGACCATCTCCTTAGGTATTTCCACCATAGGAGGGGTGGTTGAAACCATGGTTTCATCTAAGGAAGTGGAAGGGATAGTCACTTCCTTCATTTAGTAATTTTAAGGGGTTGATGGTAGGTGGTTCTCCTTAATTTGGGTGATAGAAGTAATAACTTCTTTGATAATGGGCATATTACTGATGACATTGATTACATGTACCTCATGTGAATTGGAGGATTCAAGTTGGTTTTCATGGTGTTGGGCTGAAGGTGGATGATTTGGAAATGGTTTTCATAAGATATCAAGGGATTGGTTTGAAGGAGAATTTGGGTTGTCAAACACAAGCTCCCCTTTATCAATTAGGTCCTGGACAATGCTTTTAAAAGTATTTCATCTATGAGTATCATATCTGACAACTTGATGATAGTCACAATGATCATTCTCATTATACCACCTAGGAAGGGGGTGAGAAGTATTAAATTATTGAAGGGGATTGATGTGTGGAAGTTGGATTAGACTAGCCTTGAGTAGTTTCTCCAACACTGATTCATAAGATTCTCCAATCAGGGTAAATGGTTTTTAAGGAACCCAATTTTGAGTACAGTTTTGGTGATTGGAAGGGTTATTGGTTGGAGGTGTTTGGTTGATGGGTGGAGGAGGTGTGGCTTTAAGAATGACTGAATGTGTTGATGCTTTCACTTTAGAATTGGTTGGTTTCAATGTTTTGGTGGAAGATGACTATGTGGATTTTAAATTAGAATTTTTATTTCCAAGCTTCAACTTCCCTTCATCAATAACATGGTTTTCAAATTTATGGGCCATAGTAAAAGCTTTGTAAAAGTCCTAAAGGTTTGGACTTAGAGAGTTAGAGCAATGTGTTTAGTACAACCTCAGGAAAATACTTTGATTAATTTAGGTTGAGGTAATGGGAAAGTTATTTGATTAATAAGAACTCTCCATCTAGAAACAAAATCAACAATGGACTCATATTCAAACTGTTTGATGAAATCTAGGTCTATAATGGTAACCTTTTTAGAGATATTTAAGAAAAGTGTTCCAAAAAGGTGTGTGCCAATTAAGAGAATGGAAATATAGAATGAGTGGGAAGAGAACTATACCAGTCAAAGGTAGCCCCAAATAATAACAGGAGAAAGTTTCAAAGGAGAAGAGCATCATCATAAGAAATCAAACAACATGCATGTCAAAAATCTCTTAAGTGTTGTTGAGGGTCCTCCTTACCTTGAAATTCAAATAAATTGAGCAATTCCCATTGAGAAGAATAAGCATGAATAGGTATGGATGGATGGATAGTCTCATTACAAATTTAGTTATAAGACAAGATTAGTTGAGGCAGAGATAGATGACTCCAAACTAGTCATTTTATCCATGAACATTTTGATTAGGTCGGGATACGATTGAGAAACCACATAATTAAAAGGTACATTTTGTTGAGGCTGGTTCATGATAATGTATGAATAGGCATCAAATGGTAATGACAAAGCCACATACTGATACATGGTGCCAAGAGGTTGATATGGAAACACATAAGAACTGTTTGGTATAAAATTTTGGGTGGTAGTTGGTATGTACCTTTTTAGGTTAAGGACATATTGGTAATTTGTCATAGGAACATGTTGAGGAAAAGATGTGGTTAGTATGATTAAGATAGGAGGAAATTGGGAAGGTTGAGGTTGGGTGGTTATGCTAGTGATAATTGGAGGAAGGTTTTGAGGTATGGAGACCACCAAGCTTTTAAGTATAACTGTCATCAAAGGATTGGTTGAAACCAAAGGGAAGATATAAATTAAAGTGGAGGATAATACCATAGTAGATGGGGCATAAGTAACCAATGGTAAGGTTGACCCCCCATGGGGTGTAACTAGTGGTATTTGGTTAGGCTATGGAAGGTTGGTTTGGTTTTGGGTGGATGGGATGTTGGAAGAAGTATGACTTAATGGTTGAGTTGAAGTGGTTCTTGCCATGAGGTGGGATGGCATACCAAGAGAAGTTTCAAAAAATGGAAATAAAGTAGGAGGGGTACGATGAGGTAAGGAGTTAAGGTAATGTTTCAAGCCAACTGGATTATTTTCGTGAATGGTGGTGAAGTCTAGATCTCCTTTAGATATGATTGGAATTTTAGAGGGAGATGGTGGTGGAGGATAATGGTGAGGTGAACCATGGGGAGATTTATCTGCATCTGAGGTATAATCCATAGGTGAAGATGAAGTTGGTGGTTGATTAATTTGATTTTTCACTTGTTGTCTACTCAAAACCATATGAAAAATTTGGAATTAGACAATGAACCTTTCACCTCGAACAATGATCAATCCATGAAAAACCTAAAGCAAACAAAGCACACACTAAAAATGAATTAATCATAGGATTTATTTTATATCACTTTTAGCTTATGCCTTAAAGAGTGTGAAAGGGAAAATTAGTTTATGATTTGGGTACTAAAAAGCCATTTGAGGATGGTTTTAAGTTAATTTTGGGTTTTCAAATAATCTACACTAGACTGGGTACATGCCTTGGTACTTGGGGCTTACTCCCCGCACTTCACAAACTTAAACCTTAGCTAGGCCACTTAGCCAATAGATACCATTTGTATAAAGTTTATACTCCACTAGAGAATGGAGTGGGTCCTCCCCTTGGTGGTGATATATAATTGAGATCTTCAGGAAGGATAAGGTGATCCAAAGGGTGATGAAATCACAATGGGCCTTGTCTCTAGTATGTTTTGATGTGTTCTTTGGTGCAATGGTTTGGTAGTGTAACATTTGTGTTATACAGTTCATTTAAAATGCCATTAATTAATTTAGGTGAGCTAAACATTAAACAAGCAATTTAATCGATGCACTTAATTTTAGCCTGAAAGGAATTCTTTGGTTTTTTTGAATGCAAACAAGGAATAATGCAATAATGCAAGATGACAATGCAACCTATCCCAAAAATGAATTTTTGCACTCTTTTTTTTGGTTTGTTTTGATTTTAGAAAAGAAAAGTAAAATAAATTTTATATTTTTTAGAATTTAAATACTTGAATAAATGCAATAAAAAATGAGATTCACTAATGCAACTATATGAAATAAATTAAACTATGAACCCTTAAGGGGTCCCATCGGGCATGCCAGAATGTTTCACTTGATTTCTTACTCTAATTCTTTTTACTTTGAAAAAGGAGATAAACAACAAATAATAGGCGTGTACTTGGTTGGACGTTGCACACGTTGATATCTAGATGAAGTGGGAACTCTTATTTGGCAAGGGAAGAATGACCTGTAAATCACATAAACTCATAAAAAATATGTTATTAGAAAAGTAAGGGGCTGCTTGGTGAGAAACTAGTCCCAAGAATGGAATATCCTTCCTTAAATGGATGTCAACCATTGTTCAACATTAAAGTTCATTGATAAAAGAGAAATTACAAATAGTAAAAATGAATATGATGTCAATGAACAATAAAAAATGTCTAATGTATGGCAGGGTTGATATTATCAAAATAATGGTTCCAAAATGTAGTAGCCTCATCAATATCCTCTTGGATTATGGCTAATTATTCTTATATATCCTCTAAATGGGGTGTGAGAACCACAATACAAAGGACTAACTCAAAGTCAATATTACTTTAATCAATAAATAGAGGTTGGGGGACAATAGGAAGGTCAAAGACACTATCTATCTCATGTGAAAGTCTTGTTAGGGTCATCTACATGCAATAAATAAGTTAAGGTCAGGTCCAAAAAAATAAAAAAAGTGTTCAGTTACAGTTTAAGGGATGGCCACAAGTATGAGAAGGTGAAAAGGAGGGTCAAAATAAAAATATGTAATTTTGGGTGACAGTGGCCATCAGCAGTCAGGGTGATCGATGGGGGTTGTCCTAACCATCAATAGTTGGCTGATAGATGGTGGTTGCTATAACGGGTGATGATTATGGTAATTGTTGGTAGTCACCTAGTATAAACTTGATGGGGACTAAAAATGAGCTACAAATAGGTAACTAAGGGGACAAAAAGGTTGTATAGGTAGTGTGGGTAAAGGAAAAGAGGGAAGAAGAGTATTCAATAGAGAACACACTTACAATAAGAAAACAAGGATAAAATTAAATAGAGAAAACAAAGTGAAGTACCTTTTATTTGAATATTTCAATGGTTTAATGCTTAGACGAATGTGAGTAGTGTAATGGTACCTTGATGAGATAATCACATAGACAGAGCTTCAGGTTGTTGAATGCCTACATAGAAAACAAGAGAGTCTAGATGTACAAATTTTGGTCCCATATCTCCTCCATGAGATTTGTATTTATAGCACAAAACTACCTGAATGAGGAGAAAGATTTTTCAAATTGAAGGAGGAAAAGTTGCTAAGTTAGTCTTGGATAAGTGTGATGGACTGATGAAAAGAAATCCATGAGTTTGTGCATAGGAAAGTTGCCAATTTTGTTAGTGCAAGATTTTTCAAAGTTGGAAGTTTCTAATTTATTAGGTGAAGATACCTGACCATCTATGATTAGGATAACCATCGATGGTTGGGTTAATGTTGACGATTGACTCTCTTGGGATAAAGAGGTATTAAGTGGTTTGCTTAAGTTTGTGTAAAGAAGGGTCAACTAGGTTAATAAAGGAGTTAACTAGGAAAATGTCGAGATCTAAGTCCCAGTGTGATGACATAAAAATGTTTTGAGGGATGTTTTTAATTGTCTACACTATCTTTAGTTGAACCTTATATTATATCTAATTATACTTCTCCTTTAGACAAGCCTAGCCTAGAATTTGTACCAGCCCTACCTTCCCTTGGTGATGTGCTCCTTAATTTTTCACAACTTGATCCTTTAGCCCCCTAATAGGTCAATCAATATTACTATGATATTCAAAAAGTTATTGATTATTAGACTAGATATTACCAGTTATATCAGCATTCCCTGGATTTAGCTTCTACATCTTCTATTAGTAAACCCCAGAATTATACTAAAAAATGTATGTGGTACTTCCATGGCACAAATAATCATTCCTAAACCCATTTTTGAAAGATTTAATAATATAGTGACACATTTTATCCTACCCTTCCTTATCCCAAATACAAGTCCATACTTCTTCCCAAGTTAATCCCTGAGTATGTTCCAAAATATGGGGAGGTACATTATATTTGGCATCAATGTGGTACACATCACATCAATAATTAATGAATTCTCTAATAACATCTTCATGATCACCTTAAAATCAATCCTTCACCTGCTATTCTTCATCTGATAGGTCATCCATGTAATAAGGATCCTCCTTCTTCCCCTGTTGCTCCTTCCATTATGGTTCTTTCTTCACCTGTGTATTCTTCCCCACCTACAGATCCTTTTCCACCAGTGGTGCCACCTTATTGTCCCATATATACCATTCATATTCTAAAATCTATTCCCCTCCTTGGTTATTATATGCACAAGATCCCTCTTGAGAATGATCCTTTAGCCATGCCTACATTTTCTATTGAGGAGATTCGGTGAGAGGTCTTTTCATAGCTTTCGTTGTGGATAGATGAGACTCTGGATATCATTTGGATCTTCCTTCATAGAGATATTTAAAATGTCACGGACAATATTTATTAATAGATTTATCAGTATTTATGAAAACAACGATGTGTTCGTTCACTTTATTCTTCATTATGATTTTGGATTGGACTTGTGATCCACTCTTATATATCTTATATGATTTGACTATGTCAAATTTGGTTTAACTTATAACATAGATATTTATATTATGCATTATGTCTTGTATATGGTTGCATTCTCTTTCATCTTCTCATTCTTTCAATGATTGCACACTCATAGTCACAATAATAATTATTCATGTGGTTTACATAAGGTAGTAAACAATCATGAAAAAACATAAAAACATCCATGAAAATAAATGAATTCATATATATATATATATGAATTCATTTATTTTCATGGATGTTTTTATGTTTTTTCATGATTGTTTACTACATTATGTAAACCACATGAATAATTATTATTGTGACTTGGTTATACAAATCTTGTTCCCCTTAAAAATGTTTTTTTATCATGTGATCAGTTAACAAATAATTCATCTCATTGTAATCCTACCTTACCTATTTATTATAGATCTCCTTTTATTCCCTTATTTCTTTTCACATATTAACCCTAAATATAGTTAAAAATTGAGATATCATATTGGTTTTCATAGGTAAGCTTAAGTGTTTAATCAGTCATATCTTTTTATACTTATCTCCCTTTAACAAAAGTCTAAAGCTCATTCGAGTGTGTATCATTTCTATCATTCATGTTTTTTTTTCCAAATACAGATGAAGGAGGAATATTAAAAGCCTTAAAATTTAAATAAAATTCAATGATATAAAGGAAACATGCAAATATCAAATGTCAAATCACACTAAAAGATGTGATTCATAACACATCTCCTTTTTCTAATCGAAGCTCAAACTGCACAGTCAGTATCATGATAGAGTCAAGGTTGATTGGGGTTCCATTAGGATAATAGATTGAGAAAGGAGAATAAAAAATATTTTAGTGCTACCTCTTTCTTACACAAGTACCCGATATTCACATGAGATAGACAAATATGTAAGAAGACCTAAGGAACAAGGAGCATGTTGTGGGAAGGTAGGTCCAATTTTATTTTTTCGTTCATATAACCAACATGAGTCAATATTTCTATTTCACTTATATACCTATACATCTTTTTAATTATTTTGAATGGGTGTCATTTGTATTTTGATGGTTGCTATACCCCTAGTGTATTTCTTGTGTACCTAGTATGCCTCATGTTTCCTAAGTCTTCTCATAGATGCCTATGTCATGCGTTTTACATACCCTCTTTCATTTAAAACATTGCTAATATTTCTCCTTGAGAAATATTATTTTGTTAACTGATCATTCCATCTAGGGTTTCTATTTATGATTTGAATATCATGGATAGGACCAGGCCTTCCTGACAAATTACCACATTATCACCATATTTTAAAATCATTCCCACAATTTTTTCCACCTCATTAGTCTTCCCTTTGTGAGTTGTAGTGTAAGACTAAGCCCTCCTCATAAAATATTCCAATACCCAAGCCACAATTAAACTACATGTGTCAAATTTGAGATAAGTAGTGTTTGCTTATGACTCACATGTCATTGACATGCTTCCTAACTTGATTTAGTATGTTTTATGCTTACTTTATTAATATTTCACCCTTATCTTCTAATTTTATAATTATATGTATGCTTACAATCATTTATTAAAATTCTCATATTTCCTAGATTGAATTAGTGGGATCAATTTAATTTCATTTTACCCTTTGTATTTCTTTTTATACTTCCCCACATGATTTAGTATAATGGATTGAATTAATTGTTTTGTTTTTAAAACTTTTTATTTCACTGTGCCTTCCATTTTATTACAAATTTTCATACTTCCCAAAGTGATATAGTGTGATTTTTATTTGTTTTAACTTGGTGCAAATTTTTTACATGGTTTAAGAATATTTGTTTCTTTATACCATATTTTGGTTTATTATATTTACTCATCTTTTATTATTACATATTTCCCATTATGATATAGTGTGTAGTACATCTATTTTTATTACTTATACTTTTCCAAGTCATTTTTCACTTTTTTATTCTTAGTCATGCATGTGTATCACATAATATTAGGAATAAAAACATGTGTCACATACTTCCCATAGCACCATATAAAACAAAAATAATTTACATGTTCTAGAAAGAAATATATCAATGCATCCACAACCACATCCAAGTAAAACTCATGAGATCAAAATTATAACATTAATGTGTGTGTGTGTGTGTGTGTGTGTGTGTGTGTGTGTGTGTGTGTGTGTGTGTGTGTGTGTGTGTGTGTGTGTGTGTGTGTGTGTGTTTTATATAAAATATAAAATATAAGATATTTAAATCTAAGGCTAGGCTCCATCATGCCTATCATGTGGCCTAGACATGCTACCAATAGGTGTATATGACTATCCCATCTAAATAGTGCATTTTAATTAGGTAGTGTGGGACCCCAAGCCAACAACATATCCCTATAAATTTTCCAATTAGGCCTACACGTATCTAAACTAGATGGTGATCTCCATGTGTGACACTCTCTCCTATGCTAGGGCCTATCAGGCATGTACCTCTCCCTCTCTAATCCCTGATAGTGGTTGTAACCTATCCCCATATTGTTATAGCTACCTCATGGCCTCTCCCATAAGTCTAAACTAGCCAACCTAGGTTAGGGCAAATGGAACTACAAGATCATCTAATGTGGTAGGGTTATATGGATCCAGTACCTTGTCTAAAAAGTCATTGCGTGAACCCATAATTAGCGATCCTCATATAATATCCTTTATTATAGAATCTAAAAAACTAAAACCAAATAGGCATAAACTCATATATATATATATATATATATATATATATATATATATATATATATATATATATATATATATATATATATATCTCAAAATTATTTATATACCATAATCACAATGCAACTAGTGTACTAGGTCAAAAACATAAATCAATATTAAAACATTTCTCACTAGTATTAGTGTCACCAATCATGGTCTCTCCATCTGCTCACCCATAGAGCACCTCTTATGTAGGTTGTCACCACACTAGTTTAAACCTAGGAGAAACCACTCAATCATTCCATCATCCTCTCCTTAGGGTTGACTCTGTGGAGCAACTATTATTTGGAGTGAATTCTAAACCACCTATATTGTAGCTCTTGCCTACATATCCTCATGTTGATGGTGCTTCCATATCTAATATAGATGTGGTGGTCAGTGATCCCTCTACTATGGTTCCTATTGTGTGTAGGCATCCACATCCATCACCTCTCCCCTATTGGATATATTTCCTCCTATTGTCATTATTGGCCATACATGATCTAACATGTTAAGTCTTGATCACCAGTATCTCCATAGGTATCCCTCTACCTTCCCTCCCTCTTATCTCTCTAGCATGTCATGCCCAATAAGCAGGCACTACTAGAGGGACCTCCAAATTAGGGAGTCTAAAATATCTAGGTAAACATGTAATTAGATGCATCTCTACACATGATGTGTAGAGGCCTGTGATCTACACCCACATCAAACCTATCATAAGGGTTACCCAACTAGTCCATATAACCACTATGTGTGTATAGGGATGCCACATGATCTCTCCTCATGTCATTGTTTGTAATGCTATCACATGGCATATGTCCCATTCTATATGGTCATGTCTCCACCTTAAAACCCAAGGAAACCTATTGTCAACCACATGGGGTAACCCATGTAGCTAATACATGTAAAACCTCTCATATATCCATGCACTTAATAAAACCATGGGACCCATGATATTCTACCCTCTAGATAACATCCCATACATATCATGAATGAGATACCTAGATGATAGCCCCAAAATCATAGAGTACTCCCTGATATACTATAGACTAACACAAGACTACCACATACAATGGTACCTTACCATTTACCTTGTAACACATCACTCATGATGTCATAAATCCTATCACTACCTTCCAAATATTGAAAATAGAGGTAATATAAACATCAAATAGGCTCTCCCTTAACCCAGGATAAATCCTATCTAAGCATGTATCCCACATGGTTAATGCTCATCTCTCATCCAAATACTTTGATGTATCAATGATCATTAGTGTCCCACCTATAGAAATTCCAAGTAATACATAGACATCCTCCAAACTGATAGCCACCTCAATGGTGTCCCCATCCACCTCCCATCATAAAGTGTTGGCCAACCATTCCCATGACCTTAGGAACATGGCAATGAGATCAACACTCAAAGGGATCTACCTCATCTCCATAATGCCACAGAAGCCCAAGGTGACTAGTCAAGATCTATCCACATCACTCAAATGATCTATAAAATTTGGTATCAATTATGCTTCTATCAGGAAATAATATCACTAATTTATCTAAAAAATATCTAAAAATAAAGTATGTATCAACTCTTCATATCATAAATACTTAAAATACATTCTTAAGAATTTACAAATTAACTCCTTCATTAATTGGTTTGATTTAGTTTCCAATGTTTTCTAATTTTCCTACATAATAAGCCCATTTGATACTAAATCATCCGTATACCCATCTTACTAAACATAATTATCCCATTTGATACTAAATCAACCTTTTTGATACTACATTGGCCCTTTTTTCAAATCTATCATAATATATCAGTCCTATGCTACACAGTCAACATTCTTGTACAAACTATATCATCCCTCTTTTACCAACTGTCTTGGCACTCTGATATGTAATCAACCTTTTTTTCCTTCTAGACTATGTCAACTTACTACTATGTAATCTGCCACCTTTAACAATATTATGTTGGTCAACTGCTACGTAGTTAGCCTTCTGTCTTCTGCTCACCTTAAAATCTAAGCTGAGTAGGTTGAATCTATTCTTTTATTACAGTCACTTTTGACCACTTACCATAAATTTCCTAGGTATTTATTGGTTTGACTTGTTCCTACTTAGTACCCCATTCTACCCCTAGTCTACCAAAAAATTTCCTATGGTTAGTTTTAGTGTCTAGATTTTGCATACCAGTTAATTTTCTATATCTATCTCAATTTCAAATAAATTACAAAAAAAAACAAATTAAAAATTACTTCCATGTGCTACACTCTCTATGACTACCAAGTGTCTTCTCCATCTCAGTTGTCATCTCCTCACCATGATGGCACTCTAGTTTCAAATTGGGTCTCTCAAATCTCTATTTTTTCATAATATTGAAAATAACAAATATATTATTTTTCACCCTCTTTATATTTACTATTAAAAATTATTTATCTATCAAATATTTACTGCCAAATTCTAGTTTTTGATTATATATTTGATTTTGCTAGATCTTTTTTCAAAGCATAAGATGTTCTAGAATTTTGATTTTGTGGATAATATTTTCACATACTACATGTATATTTTACAAAAACAATATTTTTCTCTCTTTTTCAATAATTTTTCCAGGTTCTCCTAATGTTCCTTACATTGGACATCTTCACATTTTATTACACTTCATTCCTGATTTATAACAACAAGTAAAGCAAAGTAAAGGTATGCATTTTAATTATGTCCTTTCATTTATATTACTTTCTTCTTACTGTAATTTAATTATCTTTAGCTTTATGCATTGATATGTTATTTTCCTAAAACACCATCCCCTATTACACCTATATGACAGATGATGAGCTTTGAGTGGGGCATATGTATACGTAGAATATTTTCAAAGTTAGTCAATTACTGATGCTTTATCTCTTGTATGAACACATTGAGTCTAAATCTCTCTGAGTGTATGCCTTAAAGGGTGCACCAAGAAATGGGAGGGTAGATAATTGGTGTTTCATAATATTATTGTCCCCTATACCACCACTTTTTATCTAATCAACTTTTTCCTAGACACTTCTCTAAACATTTTATCCTCTCTTGCACACTCCATCAAGCCTTTAATGCCTTCATTATCCCCTTATTAAGCCTAAAACCCTTTTAATAATTTACATTACACTATCAGCCCCATCGACCTTGTACTCAAATTGATAAAACACATTTAGGGTCTAGGTTAGCCACTAGCTGACCCAGATAAAGACCTAATTTGTTTTTATCAATAAAGATACATAGTCTATTGGGTCAAATGTATCGACTAAACTTTTAGAAAGGTTTATAGTTAGATTCAAATATATATACAAATCCATTTCTATCACTTAGAATTAAGATAAGAAGAAGAATATTATATTCGACATCTTCTTATCTACCATTCTACTTGAGGATCATAGCTTAAGGTTTTAATACTTTTTTTGGAGATACAGATCTTGTCTTGTGGAGAAGTATTTTGGATACATAGGTAAGTTGTTTATCCTAGAGATAACTTATTCTTGTTATATTTATGTACCACAATAACCATTTGTGAAGCACTTTATCCAAGAGAGAGATTGAGGCTTAGTAGGTTCATCTTCAAAGGTAAGTATTCCTAACTTTGGTCCTCCTTTATAAGAATATATATATTTGCATTTGTACTTCTCTCCCATGTATTAGGATTTACTATATATTGAAGTGAGTACAAATATTATATGCATATTTACTTTTTATGTATATTATCCACACTTTGTGCCACAAGATTTGATGATAACTAGATTAGATTTTACGTTGCTTGTGATTTAATTTTTTGAAATGAAAATATAGGGCCTAACTACGGTTATTGCTTAGTGTTGTTTGAATAGAGGCTTTGTAACCCTTTCTAGTGATATTATTGTGGTAAGAGATCCCTTGGTTAGGTCTAGTAAATCCATCTAGGTCATGACCTCGAATATCTAATGTATTAACAATTGAAAGTATAAGTAGGACTTATATTCTTTGATCTAGGATTGATTAATAGATTAGGTACATCTCCCTTTATATACAGAAGGTATTGAAGAAGGTTTGTTATAATGAAAGGGATTATTTTTCACCTTCATGTAGCTACATTGATACATACATTTTTTATATTATAAAATGACATTATGATATATTAGAAGATCATTTGTTAAGTATATAATCATTATTGGATTTAATTATTTATACTACATGCATTTTTATAATACTACTTATTAAGGGGAGACAACATGTAATATAAACTAAGATACCTTCAAAAAATAAATGCTGATATACTAAAACCATACTTTTGTTGAAAATTGGAAAGTGGGTAGTTGAAAATTGAAAAGTGGGTAGTTGAAAATGTTTTCAATATCATATATCAAATTAAAGGGAAAAATATAAAGATTTTAATGTAAATTATTAAATTTTAGGTCAAAATAAAGTTATTTTAGTGTCATATATTAGATCCAAGGTTGAGAGTAAGTTATTTTAGTGTTTGATGCTCAGGGATTCATCTAAACCCTATGAATTTTTTTTGAATAAATATTTGACTAAAATACGATCAACAATATGTTTTATCAAAATTTTAATTAACAAGTAAATTAATTACAAGTCAAATAAATTTAATGGAATATAACTAAATTACTTAAATTAACTTATAACAAACAAATTGGAAGTAAAATATTAAATTCAACAAAAGGAAATCAAATGAAATAATACTAACTATGAACACAATGGAAAACATAGATATTTGTTTAATTTATATGAGTATGTGAATTTGAAAAACAACTAAAAATATCAATAAAGAACTAAGACAAACTGCATACAAAATTAGACTGGAACTAATAAAGGACAAAATTATCCAGCTTTGGATAGGATCAACTACCACTATAATCTTGAGTCAATCGATATTTACTCTACTAAAAATAGGAAACTCAGGTCATGGTCATTTGTAATAGATGAAATTAAGGATGTATGTGGATATTTGTCCTTTCAATGTATCTATAAGACCTGAAAATGAATTATTCAAGTTTGAAACACTAAAAAAGCTTATAATGCCTAAAAAGCTAAAAATACAAAAATGGGGGAATGTAATAGGTTGCTATGACCTCACTCACCCCTACTATAACTGAAAACTACCTACATATCAAATACTCTAAAGAGATAAATCACTATTTTGACTATATTATGAATGTATCAAGTGATGACTTGAATACATGTTCATGCTTTTGCTTTATCTTGGATAAAAAATTATTCAGACTTGGGTGAGGGCTATTTTAAGTGATTAGAATTAAAATTGGGAAGAATAGGGAATTTTTTACTCAATGTGTATTAATTTAAGTGTCCCTTTGTATCAATATTTCCAAGTTTTAGAATAAGTGACTTGAGTGTACCTTTATATATACCCATATGGGGAAAGTTTCATGTCATTTACCCTAAAAATATTGACCACATTGTAAGATATGGTAAAATTTTGAAAACTTAGCCTTAAAATGTATGATGAAAATAATGTCCCATAGGCAATATGAATGTTTTCCATTGTTGTCCCATTTTGAATTTTTTTGTCTTTAAGGGAAATGTGTGACTTTTAAGTCCAATTTTTTATGTACATATGCTTATATGTTTTTAAAATATTTATAAAATTTATATACACATCATATAGTAATTTAGATTATAAATAGGTGTGTATAGGTGTTTAGGATAAATTGAGGTAAAAACAATAGGTCCAGATTAAGTGCTTAAGTTAATTAAAGTGGAATATGGATAAAATTGACATAATAAAGTATTAATGACTAAATTAGAGTGATTACATAAATAGAGATATAAATATTAAATGAATATAATTTCAATCTTATGTTTCAAAAACTCCCCCTAAAGCTTGACTTCCCATATTAATGTCGGCCAAAATTTCTCTAATATGCTCAAAAATATCTCGAGTCTTTGTGAACATATATGTAACGTAGTCTTCTAATTTGAAAAATAATATGTATGTTTCACCACTATTGATGAGTTATATTATAAAAAAGATATGTTGTATAAATATGCTTTCTCATTTCATGAAAAAACATTATTTTTTTATAATGTTATGTTTGAATTATTATCACAATGGATTTTTTTACTCCTTTTTGATATTGATTCAAATATATAAATATTAATCACATATATATTTCTTGACAAGATACTAACGTAACAACTATATAATCGACTTATATTTTTGAAATTGTTGCAATGAAACATTTTTGGAATCCCATGACATTGCTCCTAACCTAATTGAGAAACATATCTTGAAGTGTTGTTTTTATCATCAATGCTTCCTTCACAATAATTGTTTGTGTAACCAATTTAAATGAATATAATTGATCACATATATAAAAAATAATATTTTTTTGATCCATTTATGTATCCTAAATTTATTTTACTTGAATTCCAATGTGATTCTTTTGAATTTTCCATAAATCTTAAAATTATAGTCACTATCTACATTATGTTAGATCATAAAATACATCAATTTCCAACTATTATTTTATATAATGTTAGATCAACATTATTTTCTTATCCTCCATACTCAATTTCAAACATGATACACTAAGTGTAGATGTTGGTTTGAAATTTAACACCTTAATCTTCTTAAAATAATAATTATTGTACTCATATTGATTAAATAAGTTTCCATGATTTTTATGATCTACTTTAATGCTAAGTAAAACATCCATCAAACCTAAATTTATCATCTCAATTTATTTAATCATTTATAATTTGAACAACTAATCAAATCATCAACATATAAACATACAATCAAAATTTCACCTTGATATAAGGAGTTTGTTCCATGCTTCTATTTCTAAAAGTGTCATTTAATAAGAATGAGTCAATATGATATTTATTTAGTTCCTTAAAATCATAAATATATTTATTTAATATATATATATAATTTTTTTATCATTACCACAAATCCCATAACTATGTGGTTTATATATAAATGCTTCTTCTTCCAATGTTCCTTTCACAAAATTACTTAAAATCCACTGAATAAACATTCCACTTATTTTGAGTTACAATTGATAAAACATAACTAGCTATATTCAATATTATTAAAGGTGAAAATGTTTCATTCAAATTAATTCCATAGTTATATGAATATCCATTTACAACCATTTTGTCATAATGTTTCTATATGTTTCCATCAACATTAAACTTGTTCTTGTAAACCCATTTTTCTATAATAACATCATTTCCTGTTGAAAGATTCACTAGATCCCAAGCTTGATTTCTATTTATTGCATCAATTTATTTATCCATAGGTCTCTCTAGAATATATTAGATTAAATATACAAATATGTTGAATATAAATTCATTATTTTATTCTTCATGTCCTTAAGTTTCATATATTTATTTTATATTCCTCTTCTATGAGATGTTTCTAGATTGATACCTTATAGTTGTTGAGACTTATGTCTAATTTTACATTGAAATGTCACTTATGAGATAAATTTTGGGGGGATTGGATTTCCTTTGTTGTTCAAGATGTTATTATGATGATAACATGTGAAGTTGGGCTACTACTTGATGCCACATTTCCATTTGGTTTCTCTTTTCATATAAACGTATTATTGTTGTGACAGTTTATTTCTTTTCATTACTTCCATCTAATGCTTATTATTCAATAAAATAAACATATCTACTAATTTTTAATTTCTTGGTGATTGGAATATACAATTTATATTATTTGAAATCCTCAATGTATACAAAAAAACACATCATTTTCTTCTAGTATTTAAATTATCTATCCTTTTATCTAGCACATGAGCATATGTCACACAAGTTAAAAATATTAAGTGCGAAAAACTATGGATTTTTTAATTAAGCCTCTTGATGAATCATAGAATAAAAAATCTTTGTTTTATGTTTGTTTAGAATATATTTATCGTGCTACTGAGTCAACCCAATTATCATTTGGTATTTTTTTATATTTCAACATGCTTATTGTCATTTCCATTACAATTATGTTTTTATTTATATAACACCACTTGGTTGTGTATACCTTATGGTGAACTCTCTGTTGATTAAATTTTCATTTAAATAATTCATAGAATAATTAGATAAACCATATAATGACATGGCTATGATGAAAAATGTCATGTGGATAAACATGATGGATAGTTTTATGGAATATATGATTATTTTCCCAATGTCTTAAAATTAAATTCTATAATAAAAAGTCTAAGTGTCATCATAAATAATGAATTAAAATCAATGATAAAATAATATAAGAGATTTATAAATTAAGAGAGATATCCATCCAGGTGGTATCAAGAAAAATATGGTGTAATGAAATATGAATAGTGCCACATGGGTGATTTAGAAATCCTTAGGGAAGATAAGACACTCTACACAAGTGGACAAGGCTAAAATACTTATACATCAAGGACCTAGGAACTTCCACCTAATAGGCTAGCACATGGGGTATTCAAAGGAAAATAAGTTTAAAAAATAACTTACTTGTGTGATGTAGTGTAGTCAGCTGAGACTCTATGCAACCTATAAATCAAAGACAAGAATCAATCTTAGTGTAACAAAAAAGTCTAAAATATAATAACTAATCAAAACATGGTAAATAACATCTGTCGTGGATGCATGGGTGAGTGTAATAACTTAATATATCATGTTAATTGATTGAATCTATTATTGATTGATTTGGAGTTGCAACATCAAAATGAGAAATGAACATGTTTTAGGAAACTAAAATCATTAAAATATGTTAGTTTTGAATTTATAATGTGTTAGTTGGAAATATTAACATATATAGACATGAAATATGAGTTTATAAATGTAAAATACCAAAAATTGAAATGTTTCAAACCATAACAAATAGGCAAAGGCCTCATATATTCAAAAACTTTCCATAAAAAGAAATCATTTATTTAAATTGGTTTTATATATTATATATATCTTGATTGATGACAAAATAATTTATCTATAAATAATCAAAATTGTTGATAATAATGATGGGATGGTGAACATACATGCAAGAATAATAACAAGTCAAGTCTAGGTTAGTTTTAAGCATTTTTGTGTTTTTTTCATAATTGTAAATGTTTGATCTACTAAATTTTAAAAATACATTAAATTTGAAATTTTATTGAATGGATGGTTTTTGAAGGATTGTTAGAATAGGAAAATGTTAAAATTGGTGTTGTGTACGGCATAGCTGCATGGTAAAACCATAAACTTGGGATGAAACTATCAGTCCTAATAGAAAAAATAAAGTATTACTCACGAGATTAATGTAACCAATTTTATATATGAGATAACATAAGTGAGTTCTACTTTGTGATGAAGTGCATCCAAACCCAAAATAAAATTGGGGTTCAGACAAACCACTTTTCTTAGAATCCCCATGTGTAATTTTTAAAGGGGGTTCAAATGAAGTGGGTCAAAGGATTAATTGGGAATTTGACTAATTTTAATGATATTTGGGGGGTTTTAATGAAGGGGGTTCGAATGAACCCCCTTAGTTCGAACCCATGTGGCATCAAATATTCACCCATTGAAGTGAAAATCTACTATTGGCCTAAAATTACAACTTTTGATGCGACGTATTAGGATGAAAAAAACAAAAACTTGTGGATCTACATATAAATAGGTATTTTATGAGCTTTATAATAATATTTTTAAAAATATTTAATATTTATTTTGTTATACTTAGTAAAATATACATATTTATAAAATCAAGTACCATATGTTGGAGGCACTGGGAAAAATAGGAGACTATGACCAATTCTTTTTGAATATATCAATGCACTCAACTTTAATGTCATTGTTCTAATGGTTAAAAATTTAGTCTATTTCAACATATATAAAAACATTTTGTGAGGAGAAGACATAAGCATTAATATTCCTTGCCTTGATCATTAAAAAATTAATAAAAAATTATTTTTTAATCAAAAAATTATAAAAAATTAATCTTGCACTATGTCCATGTTTCTAAGACCTCTTTTCAATAAATCTTGTGAAAATATCATTTTTTGAGAAAATTATGAGGATAAATCAAGTACTCAATAAAATGTTTTGTACAAAAAACATACACATTGTGTATTTAGGTATTAAAAATTCAATTTTTATTTTTTTATTTTTCAAAAAATTAATAAATGTAATCTCCACTTAAAATTTAATATTTCATTAGTTTACACCATTTTCATATTTTATAAGGTTAAGTCACTATTGTCTACACAAATTGAGAAATGTTCACATTTTCATTTTTTGTTGGCCCCTTTGTACTAAAAAGTGGGACAAAGTATTATGATTCAACCCATTTAGTCTACGTGGGGATACAACTTCATTTGGGTGGTGATTTTGAATGTGCCTTTATTGAAGACAAAATTGCCACCAAAATTTGAGGTAGATTCATAGCCACCTCTTGCAAAAGATAATAATTTAATCTAAAATTTGAAAGGGCAAGATTTTTGGTTAATTTTTATTTTATAAGAGGGCTAGGTGTTTATTTTTTGTGTCTTATATACTAGGGATTATCCATACAATTCTTTTAGGCTAAGGAGGATAAATAGATTTTTTAGATTATGGCATTCATTACTTTCAATGAGCTAGTCATCCTAAATAGAGCGAAGATTATATGAATTAATAAGGTGCAGATACTTCCCATACCTACCCAGATGTTATGTGATATTTTCATATATTTGGATGTAGACTATAAAACCTTCTAGTTTCCACAATTTAGTGGAGAATGGGCCATTACTCTTGTGGATGTTTATTAGACCACATCCTTACTGATAATAGGATGGTTGGTCAACTTAAGGGATTTTACCAATAAAAAAGAGGATTTTAGATGGGTGGAGCATTTTAGGGATGTGGGTGTCAAATAAAAAGTTAGTATTTTAGGTGTTTCAATTATTCTATCCTAAACCTCTAAAACATAATTATTCATATCCTTTCCTCTTGACTAATGATAGACAAAGGTAATTATAGGTTATTATACAATTGGTCATCAACTGAGGATAGTGGCATATGCTTGTCATGGAATTAATAGGTCATTAATTATACATAAAGGGACGTATGTAGGATCTCATTATTGGTGGATATATTTATCAACCACCCCTAAATTATAATGAATTGGGTTTATGAGAGAATCTTTCCATACTAGAAAGATAATATAATTAGATATGTCAAGGCTATTAGATCCTCATGTTGGCTATATATAGTGCCATTTAGAGCATTTTCCCAAGTAGTTTGGATTTTAAATTCACTGATCTGGTGGTCTTATTTTATCAGGAGATGGTCGATTAGTGGGTTATTTAGGGAGTGTATTTCACGATGGCTGTTAAAGAGTTTTAGGTTAGAGATAGGTAAGTCCATGTATAGGTACACCCCATATATAGGGTTCCACATTAGTTTGGTATTCTGTTCAAGATAACCTCCTGTTACATCTAATAGTATATGGGGATATCAAATAGGATAGGGATTAGATACTTAGGAGTTTGGCTTGACATGCATTGACACAAGGTATCCTTATTACAAGGGTGGATAGGATGGGAAGGGCATATAAAGGACCACAAAAAATTTCCATTGGGGGAGGGCGAGGTCAAATAATTGTGTCCATTATATTGGAACTTCAAATACCAAGCAAAAAATAGAAAATTACACAACCATTATTTCTCTTAGCCAACAATGTTCTATTTTAAAGAGAAACACCTTGTTGCCTACTTTCTAGATAATATTATTTCTCTTGACATTGATTAACAACAACCTATCCTCAACTAAAGGAATCCCCCCATCATAATTTTTAATCATCATGGATCTTCAAAATTCATAGTTGTGATTAGTAAATTATTATGATTGTGTCATGTTTACATCATAAAAAAATTCAAAACATGGGACACATATCTTTTTTAATACACTCCAAAAATTGTCAACAGTGGCATCACTTAGTAATTTTGTGAAGGATGACATTTTAATTTGAGATATTTGATAATCAAACATCAAAATATCATTATTTTTAGATGTAGACTTAGGTTCCTCTACATTTAATTCAATTCATTCAACAGTATCATAAGGAGGATAAGGGAGAAAGCATGTATCAAAGTAATCAATGTCAATATCACAATCTATAGTATTGACCTTGGCATTCACCAAAATAGGACCTTCATTCCCAACTCCTCTATTCTCATTTTTATCATTTATTTCATCACAAGTAGTTATCCTTCTTCTATCATTATTTTTATTGTGGAAAGTGTTATCATAGGATTGAACATGTCTTAATTATGTAGCTTGTAGGATTGAACTTTGGAAAATTGGCATTAGTCTCCTGAGAAAGCTAGCTTCGTTTCACTAAATTTTATGTAAACTAATAAAGTAGAAGATTTATATATATATCACTCTTTAGTGCTTTTGAATCCTAAACTTGGGTTTTGATGAGGAAAAGGGTTGAATAATTGAAATTTAAAAAAAATGAAAATATGGTGATTGGACCAAATATTTTATAGTGGATTTTAATGATTTCTTGATAAACATAGTAGACTAGATAATATGTTGAATTTATTTAAGCACAGACTCATACAAATATAAGTTAGAGGTAGTATTTTAGCTATTTAAGCATAATTTCATATAAACATTATACCTAGTTGGTATAATCTATACTTGTTTGCTTATTATTTATGTAATAAATGATATTGTGGGGATTCATTCATACATTGTATGCACTAAATGTATGCATTTGATTATTCATGTGCTTTCTATGTTTTGTTATTACTAGCAAGAAGTAATGTGTGTGTGTGTGTGTGTGTGTGTGTGTGTGTGTGTGTGTGTGTGTGTGTGTGTGTGTGTGTGTGTGTGTGTGTGTGTGTGTGTGTGAATCAAATATCAAATTGTTGGTATTAATTAAGTATTGTGTGTGTGTGAACCAAATATCACATTGTTGGTATTAATTAAGTATTGAGATAGACTTCAATAGATTAATAGCATCACAATGCCATATGAAGTTAATTTGATGAAGTGGTGTGTATAGAATTGACTAATCCTAGAGATCAATAACTATTAAAAAACTTGGGCTAATTAATGTTACTAAGACATTGTCATTTCATGTGTATGATTTACATGTTTATGTGATATACTGTTAGAATAAGTTTCTTTATGGTACACGACATATTTTTTAGAAATCATACAAAATAAATGTATTAGCTTCTCTCTTTGAATTCCTACAACATTACTATCTACTCATCTGTGAAGGGAGGGCCATTACCTCATGCAAAATTATGCAAGGGATTGATGGTCTATGGTTAGTGTGGAAAATCACTTGAATGATGCCATCTATACCCACAATAGTACTTCATTAGAGATGACACTTGAGATTACCAGAGATACTCGAGTTTGGAAACTCATTATCCTTATAGCTTTGTATCTTTTATCTTGTATATTGTATTGTAATTATTATTATTATTATTGAGATATTATCCTTGATGATATGTAATTATTTAATTATCTATAATTTGGTAGTAGTGAGTGTATCAATGTATTATCCATGACTAGACATTTATTATCACTTTCCATAATTGGTTTTGTTGTGTTTCATATGTTGATAGTGATCAGTGAATCTTAGATGTCACACGCTTATTTATATTTAACATACTTAGAGTTTTAAATCTGGTTCATGAATTGGATACTCGTGGTAAAGTATAATAAAAGAGTATGTTGATTAAATTAAAAATAAATATCACATTTTTGTATGCCAAACATAGTGGAGTTGTTAAATGTGGTATTAGAGTTGTCTTAAAATATAGGACCTATTGATTCTGCTAGCATTTTCATATGATTATGTTAACAAAAAAGAGAATTGTGAAATCTATAAGTTTTGGAGAGGATCTTTTAAATTTTAAGGACATTAACCCTCCGTGTGATTTTAACCAATTTTACATGGAGTAAGAAACAAAGTTAGATCAAATCCACATAGCCACGAATGAAATTAGGGATTGAACGCTTAGAATAAGAAGTTCATGGGCATAAAGAGGAATAACACTAGTATGAAAATGAAGAGCATTAATTTAATCAATAAAACCCTCAAGATGTGAGAGTATAGGTAGTATTATACTAGTTAACTGAATTATATTTTAGACTTGTAGTGCCTTAGTGCAAAATCATACTACACCATGCTTAGAGTTATGAGATTTAATATATCCTCATGTATGATTTGATGAAAATTATAGGTAATTATTAATTCAATTAAATATTAAGGGGTACATTAAGTATATTCCTTTTGGATGAACCATACCCTCTTAGAGTTATAAGGGCTGGTTTATCATTTTTATTGATGGTGATGGTTATATACGATTTTTGGGTAGGTGAGTGTATAGTATAGTTAATGAGTCATGAAGAAGATATTCTTAACCTAGTTTTGATCACTTAGATTGAACACCTAGATTATGATTACATCTTTACTTGATAATCAATTCACCTTCACTAGTTATGTTTAGTATAGTGAGTGTTCATAAATCATGGGATGATTCCCAATTAATAATATGTGTATTTAAGATAGAGTTTTGCATCTTATTAGAGGAAATCCTAAAATATTATTTATGGATTGGCACCACCCAGTGCAGTTGTAATTCTCCTTATAATGGAGTGTATTTATCTCTTTAGGGGATTCTTATGTGTTAGGAATATTAGTCATGGAATGGTATCCCATATTTTTATGTCAATTGGGAAGAGTTTTAATGTCACATAGTTAGCTTAGAGGTGAGTTGTTATTTTTTCCCCTATAGTGAAATCTCTTCAACTTACTAGGACAATCTTACTTAAAAGTGTCAAAACATGAAATCATTTTATCTAACTCATTCTCTCTCCATGTATGGTTTATTAAAATCATATAATACCTGAAATAACTCATTAATAGGTCTCAAAATACCATTAATAATTCATTTTACACCAAAAGTTGCATTTTTGCCTCATTCTTTCTAACCCTAAAATCATGCAAACCTTCTTATGTAGAGATGTTTATGGATGGTGATAATAAACCAAAGGCATATTTGAGGACTCAATATGGATTCACAGCTCCATGAAAAGTTTCATGTCTTGAGAGTGAGTGAAAGTTTTTTTTTAATGTTATTTATCTATCATAGTTAGGTCTCAATTAGTCCTCCCTGCCTATAGACTTAATTTTTGTTCAATAATTTTACCAAACATAAGAAACCTCAAATAAATATGTGATTAAATTTTATAACCCCATGAAGATCATCCATTTAAATTTTTAACTTTTGATACCTTTCACAAACATCTCAAGTAGCTTAAAATGGTCCTTTTTGGCCTATTTGATACAATTTCATGCTTGTAAGTGCCAACCAATGGAATATAGTGATGCTGAGGAGAGTTTTATACATTATTCAGGGAATTTCACATGTCACCAAACTGATATTGAGGTATTATAAGTTTTTTCTCTCTCATCAGGTCAGATTTGGTTATCCAACCCTCTTTGTCTCTTTAAACTTGGTTTAGTCTTCATCAACTCATACTAGGGTTCTTGAGCAAGTCAATGATGCTGACCCTAGATAAATATTATTTGATAATTTATGATTTGTTTTAGGGTATAGTACTTGATTAAATGTTTTTTTGGACTAATAACACATCTTAAAAGTCCTTATTATCTCAACTCAACTCTAACTAGCAATTTTATGATGACTACCATTATAGGTCTGTGTATCTAGTTATATGCTTATTAGTTCAAAACAAAGTTTGTAAAATTTACTTCAAATCATGTGAACCTGAAGGCCTTAGAGAGTTTCCATATTTACATACAATCATATTCAAATATTTACCTTTCCCTTAGTCTATAGAGTATTTATGGATATCATTGCATCATCATCATTTTTTTTGGAATTGTCTCACTATGTAATTTTTGGGTGGATTAATTTTTCATCTTGGCAGGATTCCTCTTCATGAAATGACAAGGGTGTGGTTTTGAGTAGTGACATTTTGAAAGGAAAATAAGTGTAAAAAAATTACCTTACTTTCCCTTTTGATGTTGTGTAGTAAACTGAGACTGTATGTAACTTGCAAACAAATGATGAGAATCATGTTCATTTTCAAAAAAATGTATAAAATATTATAACTAATCAAAACATGGAAAATAGTATTTACCATGGATGCATGGGTGAATGTCATACTTTAATATATCCTGTTAGGGGATTGAATCTATTAGTGAGTGATGTGGATCATCAACATCAAAATTAGAAACAAACATTTTACAAAAAACTAAAATCATTAGGGTATGTTAGTTTTGAATGTAAAATGTGTTAGTTGGAAATAATAACATACATAGACATGAAATATGACTTTAAAAAGGTAGACTACCAAAAATATAAATGTTTCTAACACAACTAATTAAAGGCTATATATATTCAAAAAAAATTTAAAAATAGTTTTTTTTTATGCAAATTGGTTTTTGAGATTCTATAATAATGTGGAGTTGTATTTTATATGTATCTGTGTATGTATGGGTCTAACTCTTAAGTAAGTAAAGTTTTATTGATAATTTCCATGTTTTATTATGGTAGATGGATTTCTTTAATTAGAACTTTTAAAATTAATTTATTTTTAATATATAAAAATTATATAATTTTAGTGGTTTGTTTGATAAAATTTTTTCTTAAATTTTTTTTATGATGTTATGAAAAACACAAAGTGAATCAAAATATTAACACTAATAATAGTAGTAAAAATCAATAATAATTGTTGTAAGTCTTCGATCTTTGAATGTACAAAGAATACCATAAAATCACATTTGTATTTAAATTTGTTAAAAGAGATAAAAGGATGGTGAATATTTTTTATTATATTTCTTTAAATATGTGAGATAAAAGTATTACAAAAATATGATCCTTTTTGTAAGATATATGGAGATAATTTTAAATAAGGAATTTTTTTATTCCTACAAGTTCAAAGGATGGTGATAAATTCTTCTTACTTTTCATGAAAGACACAAGATAGAAATATTACAAAAAAATGATCTTTTTAGAATGACAAATGGAGACAATTCTAAATAAGGATATTTTCAATTCCTACATAAACACAATAATATTCAATGTGCCCATATTAAGTTGAAATTCACACTTTGCTTTCATTAGAAGTAAAGTAGGATATAGATTCCATACACTTTTTTAGGGTTAAGGGTTGGAGTAGCTAAATAGTTGAAAATGAAGAGTTATATGAAAGAGGTTTAACAAAAAATTAAGTGTTAAAACCGTTGGGTTCAATAGAAATGTATTTTATCGAGAAGTGCAGCTCGATAAATGGGTAATGATACAGGAAGTAAAGAACAACAACAAAACATGGATTTTTATTTATAGGTGATTTTGCCTAATGATTAGTTTGTTTAGGTGATTATGATTGTTGGTATTTTATAAATCCAATTAAAGTGTTAATTTTATTAGAATACTTGGAGGTCAATTAATCCTAGGGATGCACATATAGTGTGTGATATAAGTGAATGGATATATTGAGTTATTAAAATAATTTATCATAGTTTGTCATACATTGTCATAATACAATTATTTGTAGGGGATTTATCAAGAAACACAACCTTCCAACAGGAGAATCCATACTAATCATTCATTTTTTGGGGAATAAGACACGGATAAAAAATATGTAAATTTATTAAAAAAACCAACATATTATTATTAAAATATATTTTCATTTCAATTATAGTGCCTAATGTTTAATGATTGATATGTTATTATTTTTATAGATAATTATTTTATTGTTATTTTCAATCAAATAATTGATTTCAAAAAGGTAATTTGAAGATTTTTATTTGTTTTTAAATGTTATTTAGTCTTCATAAGTTAATAAGTAAATATTTTTTCTATATTTTTATGTTTTATACTTTTCATATATTAATAAGAAAATGTTTTATTTATTTTTTAAATATTTTATGATCTTCTATTTTTATGTTAAGAAAATGGAGTTGTTTTGACTAGTTTTTTAAAATTTATTATAACATTAATTAATTATTAAAATAATATAGAAAAATATTAAAATAATTTTAAGTTCTCATATTTTATTTATTATATAGATAATGACAAATATAAAATATCTAATTGCTAGGTAAGGAAATAGTTTGATATTATTTTTTATGATTTAATGATCTTATATTTACTTGTAAACAAGATGGAATTGTTTTTAAGAATAAAATTTTCATTTTTTATCATTATTTATTAGTAATTAAAGAACACAAAGTAATATTATATATTTTTAGCAATAGTAGAAAAAAAGTAGTAGTTATAAGTATGTCCTAGAGTGTATATATATCAAAATAAATAAAGAATAGCATGAAAACATATTTGTCTCTCAAATTATTGAGATAAAAAGATAGTGATGGAATTTACTAATGAAACCAAAAACTAAAAAGACATAAAAATACCAATAGGCCATGATTCTGAAAAATAACTTGTATTGATTCATGTTGAATGACCTAAAATAACTACAAACCTAAACCATGATTAAATAAGCCTCGACTTAGAAATTAGAGTTTACATGTAAAATTAGAAAAAAACTAAAATCTAAAAAAAGTCTATTTTTTGTAGTCGCTATTTATAGTAAGTTTTACATACAAGCGCACATGGGTCTACGAATTTTCTTAAATATCCTAAATTTTACAATTATCCCATAAACTAAAATTCAATTGATGTTGACATCCGGTTCTAAAAATACTTAATTTCTAAAAATAAAAAAATCTTGAAAAAATCATTAAACATTAATTTTGGACCTTTAAATGGTCATGTTTATCTTACTAAAAATATTAAAATAAAAACTAAAGGGATAGATCACCTTAGGGTAAAATTTAACTTTTTTATATGGTTGTTTTGGCATGTGGAAGATATCATATAGAGTTACGGATCAAATGTTATGGCCTCAAAAATGTTGGCCTATTTTGTTTGCATCATTCTCCTCTGGTTGAAAGCAACTCAACTCCTATGAGTTCCCCTGATTATAATGATACCATTTATCTTTACCAATATTCTTAAACTCTCAATCTATAATCCAAGTGTTGTCTTATTGCTACAATCTTTCTCACTGCACCAAATACCTACTATAATTCCTTTATCTTGTGCTCACTATCTTTATATTTAAAAGTTGCACTATTCTTTCTTTCTGAATCTTTGGAACTTGCTTGTCTCAATTTAATTCTTCATCTTTTTCATCTTCATCATATTCTCCATTGAATTTATATAAATTTAAAACATTAAATAATGAATATATATCAAAATTTTGTGGTAAACTCACTTCATATGCATTATCATTGATTTTTTTCACAATTTTGCATGGCCTAATATTTTTGTTCTTAAACTTATTATATGTGCCTTTTGGAAATATTTATTTCCTCACATAAACCATTACTAACTCTCATTATTCAAATACCTTGGATCTTCTTCTAACATCTATTTCTACTTTATATTTCTTATTACTTTCATATATCTTTCTTGTTTCTCCTAACAACTATAGCATATGTTATGCAAATGCTTTTACATCATCACTAATTCCATATGTAATTGGTAATTTTACCAAATCTTAAAAACCCATAGGATTTCTCCCACAAAAAAATTAAAAGGTGACTTTCCTATTGATCTATTCACTAAACTATTATATACAAACTCAGCTTATGCTAAAGTCAAGTTCCATTACATTGGCTTATCTCTCATTATGCATCTCAATAAATTTTTCAAGCTCCTATTCACAACTTCTATCTATCCATCTGTTTATGGGTGATATGCACTACCTAATTGTAGATTATTACCTATATTCTTCCACAAATTCCTCTAAAAATGACATAGAAATTTCATGTCCCTATATGAAATAATAGTTTTTGGAACACCATGCAATCACATAATATCCATAAAAAATAATACTACAACTCTGGTGGTATCATTGGTTTTCTCACACACAATGAAATGAACAATTTTAGAAAATATGTCTACAATAATAAAAATTAAATCATTACCTCTCTTTATGTTTGGCAATCTCAACACAAAATATATCCATAGCCCTCCTGGAACCAGTAATAGAATGCAAATTCTAGTATTTTTTGCATGTCCTTTAGCCACCTACAATATTCTACACCTTGTAATATATCTTTTCACATCTCTCTTTATCTTTAGCCAAAAATACTTTTCCTCCACCAAATTTATTGTCTTCATCTTACCAAAATGTCCATCCAAACCATCACTATGTAATTCTCTTATTATATTGTCTCATAGAGACCCAAATGAAATGTACAATTATTTCCCTTTGAGGAGATAACCCTCTTTCATTAGATACTCATCATGAATAACATATATCTCACCTATTAATGTATTTTTTGACTTTTAAACTACCTTTCTAAAGGATGGATCAATATCATATAATTATTTAATAGTTTGAAATCCAACTACTTCACTAACCATAGTAGTTAATAATACTAAACTCCTCAATGCATCAGCTACCTGATTATATTTTCTTGATTTATGATTCAACAAATAAGTATATTCCTACAAGAAAGAAACCCACTTTGCATACCTACTATTCAAATTCTATTGGGTATTTACATACATCAAAGCCTCATGATATGTAAATAGTATAAAATCCTTAGACACCAAGTAATGCATCTAATATCTTAATGCTTCTACAATTACATAAAGTTTAACAACATAAGCAGAATATTTTCTTATTAACTCATGCAATTTCTCACTAAAATATGCCATTAGATTTCCTTATTGACTTAGTAAAACACCTATTCCACAATTGAAGCATCACAATCAACCTCAAATACTTTGCTAAAATTTGGTAATGCTAAAATTGGTCTTTCTATAATCTTCAAAAATTCAAACATTTTTGTGGCTAGTCTAGTCCATGCATATTTCTTCCCTTTAATGCAATCATTTATTGGTGAAACAATACAACTAAAATTTTTAATAATTTTTTTGTAAAAAGTTGCTAAACCATGGAAACTTCTTAGCTCTATAATGATTTTTGGAATAGGCCACTGAACAATTGTATTTATCTTTTCTTCATCTATTTTTACACAATCTACTGAAACTAAAAATCCAAAAAATACCAAATTATTTTGTATAAACCTACACTTCTTTAAATTTACATACAAAATCTCCTTTTTTAACAAATCCATTACCATTCTAAAATGTTGTAAGTATTCTTCTATAGTCTTACTGAATATCAAAATATCATCAAAATAAACAACCATAAACTTACCAATATATTCATGTAGCACTATATTCATCAGCCTCATTAATGTACTAGGTACATTAAATAATCCAAACAGCATCATCATCCACTCATATAAATCATCCCTAGTCTTGAAAGTGGTTTTCCTTTCCACTCATTTCCTTCATGAATTTCAATCTAATAATAACCACTCCTTAGATCATTTTTGGTAAAATATTTCTCTCCTCCAAGCACTTCCATCATATCATCTAAATGATGTATAATAATCCTATACTATATTATAATTTTATTAATTAATATACTATCCACACATATTCTCCATCCTTCATCTTTATTTAGAGTTAGCAACACCAGTGTTGCACATGGACTCATACTCTCCCTTATCACCTTCTTTCTTAGTAATTTAGTAACCTATTTATTTAATTTTGCATGTTTTATTGGACTCATCCTATAAGACTCTTGATTTCATAGAGCTGATCCTAAAATCAAATCAATCTGATGATGAATATCTCTCATTGATGGTAAACAATCTAGTAACTCATTAGGCATAACATATGCAAATGATTTCAACACTCTTGTTTCTTTGTTGGTATTGGCACCATTTATGTTTCTTCATTTTTTGCTAGTAATACATAAAAACAACCTGTTACCTTCATATCTTGGATAAATTATTTAGTAGAGAACATGCTTTTTATGTTCTCTTCCTCTTTAAGAGTTAACAAAACTATCTTTGTACCAGCTTTTCAAAAAAATGTGTTCTTTGCTCCATCAAGAATTACTTTCCTATCAAATTTCCATAGTCCTCCCAATAACACATGACTTGCATCCATTAGAATAACATCACACCATATTTCATCATTATAACTCTTTCCTATATAAAACGTGATTAAGAACCTTTTGTCTACTATAAATTCATTCCATTTCTTAAATCATGAAATCCAATAAGGATTGAGATTATTTTTGCGTTGCATATTTAGTTTCTCAATCATTTCTTTAGAAACTATATTTTCACAACTACCACCATCTATAATTACTTTGCATACCTTTCCACCTAAAATACATCTTGTTCATAAAATATTTGATTATAGCCATGCATCACCACCTCATTTATTCTAAACTTGATCCTTTCTTGGAATAATAATATTTATTCTCATCATGAGATTGTCTCTAATATCTACTAGTGTGGCTTTAGTATTCTACTCTTCTATTTCAGCCTCAACTAGATTCACTCTTGGGTGATATTTTTGACTCATTTTTTGATCTTGATAGTGTGGAAAATCAAAAATGTTTTGCCTTTCTTCTCCACATCTATAATAGACATAATATCTACATCAATTTGAAAACCATCATCTACTACCACCATAACTTTGTTATCTTTGAAATCTTTTTCCTCTTTATTGGTATTGAAATCCTTGCTATTATCATCTTGCCATTCTGTAACATGCAATGATTCACCTTTATTGGAATTAAAACCACCTCTGGTGGTATTAAACCCACCTCATATTTTTATTAGAGGCAATCCACCTATTTTTGGACTAGGATATGTCCTTCTCAAATTTTATTTTTTTGTTTTCTTCGTCTTCAGAGCTAATTGACAAGCCTCCTCCATGTTAAATATTCTATACATTCTTAATTCATCTTGTATAGAAAATTTCAAACCATTTACATATTTTGTAGCCATATGCTCTTTTATTTCATCATGATCCACTCATATGGAAAGCTTATAAACTTCATCTCTATACTCTTATATACTATTGTTTCTTGTCAATTTTTACTTTAGATCTAGAGAACAAAAAAGTAAACTCGATATGGGTATGGTTGAAAAACCCATTTGTTTGTGCATGTGTTGAATCAGAAGATTATGAAGAGCTCCTATTTGGATTTGGATGAAGACATATAGATAGTTTTTTAGACAAATAGTTGGATGGATTACCTAGTGATAGCTAGATCCTAAAAGTGAGAGCTTCCTTGGGGGATATAAATTCACATGTTTTAAATAATTAAGTTCACAAAACTAAAAAGAATGTACTTACATCAATAATTAAAAAGTACTAATATTAAATACAAGAATGTTTTCTTAGAAAATAGACTAGAAATGATTAAATTTGTGATAAAATAATTAATACTAGTGTTAAAAGGTTGTGGTCTACTTAATTTTTTTTGAAAAGGTCTGTGAGTACTTAGAAACATAAAAAAATAGGTTTGATTGAGGGTAAGTGGGTGAAAAAAACTTGTTGGTTTTTATTGTCATAGTGACCATCGATAGTTAGGGTGACAATCGATGGTCAAGCTAATCATAGATGGTTGGGAAAACTATCAGTAATTGAGTCAATCGTGAGTGGTTACTATGTAAATTTTATCTTATATGATCAAGTTTTTCATCTTGTAGCAAAAAGGAAAATGTATTTCTATTCCAAAGGAATGAATCTATAAATAAAAATGATTGAAAGATTTTTTTTATTGCAATAGTGTCCTCTTTATTTTTATTTTTATTTTTTTTAATGAATATCAATCATCTAGTGGCTTAGTTTTCTTAGAAAAAAATTGTCACCAATGCCTTAAGGTTTTTAATGCTATAATTGTTTATTTATTCTTTAGATTTTCTAGTCCAAACTCAATTAGAATCGCAAGAATCCAAGAGGTAAGATTTTATTCAACCTGAACCAAGTCATTATGAATGAATTATTCTTGGATGTATAAAGATTTATTACTCTTGAAAAATATTAGAGAAGGGTTGATAGAAATACCCTTCAGCTACAACAATAGGTTAATTTTTTTCATGAAGAAAAGATGGATATTGTTCTTTCAAAAGTTGGTGAGTGAGAGTTTCCTTACAAAATAGTTTGTTATATAGCTTGATCTTGTGGTTATTAATAAATAGTTGGAAACAAATAGAGTCAATGGTTATGAGATTTATAACTCCATTGTCAAAAACATTTTTTATTCCATAAGTCCCAAGCCATCTAGACTATATCTTTTCTTTATGATCCTTAGATTTAAAGCAAAAAAAGAGTGTATAGTCACTAGATTATAAATTCTTAGTCTTGATGTTTCTATCATGCCACCCCACATTTTGTCTATGCACTATTTCATTGTGATTAAGTCCTTTATTTGTTAGATCATCAAGTGTATTTAATTGTATGATCTTATCTTATTGAGCTTAGAAAAGATCTAAGCCTGAATCAAGTATTATCCTTAATATTTTATGTTCAAACTTAATGGTCAGAATGTGCTTTCTACCATAAAATAGTTCATATGGAGTGAATCTAGTTGTAGTTTTTAAAGTGATTCTATAAGCTCAAACTACTTCTAGAAGATTAGTTAACCTATATTTTCTATGTAGACTTATAGTCTTAGTGAGGATATTTTCCAATTCTCAATTTTTTCCTTCCACCTGACCATTTGACTAAGTATGGTAAGGGGTAGACTTTTTATGTCTGATTTCATTTTATTTGACTAAGGTCATTGTGAGGTCTAATGTGAACATGGGCCTTGGTCTATGACTATTTATCTTGGTACTCCATATTGGGTGAATATTTATTTATACAAGAACTCATCTACTTTCTCATATCAAGCATAGGTTAAGTCTTTGAACTCTATTAATTTTATGATATAATCAATGCATACCAACATGTATTTCTTATTGAATTTAGGATCAGTGGGACCTAGAAAATCTTGTCCCCATTTGTCAAAGAGTCGTAGAACCAATTGTGGTTGTAAAGGCATTTCATCAGAGTGAGTGGGTTTTCCCATATGGTGGCATTGATCACATCTATAGGTGTACATCATGACATCCTTATGCAAAAAAGGCTAATAATATCTAGAAGTAAGTACTTTCATGGTAGTTTATTTGGCAACAAAATAACCCTCACATGGTTCATCACAGAAATATGTAAGAATTTCATAAGCTTGATCTTCTTAGATACATCTTCTCAT
Organism: Torreya grandis; assembly: GCA_037957365.1. Classification (NCBI taxonomy): domain Eukaryota; kingdom Viridiplantae; phylum Streptophyta; class Pinopsida; order Cupressales; family Taxaceae; genus Torreya; species Torreya grandis. The sequence goes on from JARHVA010002683.1 coordinate 1,607,979, forward strand.
AACTAAATCTAGTCAAGTGATAAATATATATCCTATAATCTATAAATAATATTTGCTCTTTTAGACCAAATGTTATTTGTCTCTAGTTGAGAAATCTTGTGGTAGTGATCCTGTAGCGATATAGTTATCAATATCTAGAAACCAAGGAGATTGAATTGTTACAAAAAATAAATGTTCATCAAGAAAATAATCATCAAAACTAGGATCTTGATCATTATTTTACAACCAAAATAAAAATTCTGCTACTACATTATCCTTTCCTAGTCTTTCCATAATGGTAATATCAAACTCCTATAGCCAAAACAACCAATAAATTATCCTATTCTCTATGGTAGGTTTGTTTATTAACAAACTTATTATTGCATGATCTATGTAGATGAATACATGGTATCTTATAATTTAGTGTTGAAATTTTTTGATGGCATAGACGAAAAGAAATTATTTCTCTATTAGAATGTAGTTGAGTTTATCCCCTTGAATATTATTATTGATAAAATATATTACATAACTGAGGGATTCATATTTTGGCCTAAGATAGCTCCTAAATTGGTGTCATATTCATCTGTGTAGATGTGAAAATGATTCTTTCAATCAGGCCCTCTCATAAAAATATTTGTTATGAGAAGGTCTTTAAGTTGATGAAACACAATTTAACAATCACTAGTCCATGTAAATTAAACATCCTTAGTGAGCAAGTCAAACAATGGGGTGGCAATTTTATTAGATATTTGATGAATCATCTATAATAACCAACATATATTTAAAAACTTTTAACATCTTTATTCTCCCTTGGTGTGGGTATATATTTTAGAATATTTATCTTTATTGGGTCAACATAAATATTAGTAGGCAATATGTGATGCCCTAACACAATTCTTTGAGTCATAAACATGTAACACTTTTCATGGATCAAATATAATTAGTGGTCCTAGTAACATTAAAAAACTTTATTTAGGTTGGTGAGAGTTTCTTTGAATATCTATCCATAGACAATGAAACCATCAATGTAGATTTCAACACAGTCATGGGAGAGATAAAAAAATATGCTCAAAATATCCTTTGGAAATGTAGCTAGAGCATTGCAAATACCAAATGGAAAAATAACATAGGCATAGTTTCTATAAGGGAAAGTAAACATGGTTTTATCTTGGTCTTCTGAAGTAATTGAAATATGATTATAACCACTATATCCATATAAGAAGGAAAAATACTTTTTTCTTGCAAATCTATCCAACACTTGATCAATGAATGGAAGGGGAAAGTGATCATTCCTAGTAGTTGCATTCAATTCTCAATAGTCAATGCAAATATGCCATTTTCCCCCTTTCTTAGCGACAATGACTAGGGGAGAAACCCACTACCTATCTGAAATAGGATAAACAAATCCTACATACAAGTATTTTTGTAACTCAATTTTTAAAATATATTTAACTACAAGATTAATTCATCATTGGGGTTGGTGAATAGGATTTCATTCTTGTATTATATAAATTTGATGCATGCATAAATAGAGGGGTATTCCTTTCATGTAATGTTAATCTAAGGAAAATGATGTTATGTGCTTTCTCAGCGTTATAAGTAATTGACTTTATTGCTAAGGTATTAAGGAGGTGCTGATGTTGAGAGTTTTTTTTGTTAAGATGCCTACTTATTTTGTTAAAGAAATCATGGTTTATACATTAATGATTGAAAGAGTATAACTGCATTAATGGGGGATTAATTGATGGAATGTGAAAATGTCTCTTGTAGTTTTAGTGAAATCATTTTCAGCAAAGGTATTTTGAAGAGGGCATGGTGTACATTCGACCAATTTGGTGGCCACAGGATCATATTGAGATGTGTTTTGCAAGATATTAGTAAGGATAGTGTCTTCTTCTTGGGTCTGTAAAGATGGGATCCAATCAATTATGTAGAGAGATTGGAAGGAGACAACTTATTCAAGGTCATCAATCTAAGGTATTGGGCCATCATTCTAAGAAGGCTGAGATGGTAGATACATAACCAATTTTTTGGTATCATTTCTATTAGAAATTAGCATTTTTCTTGACATACATCCAATAAAATCATCAATAGAGGCCAACCATATGCGACCAAGGATGAAAGGATAGCCCTCCAAATTCCTCTTTAGCTATAGGAAAATAAAGTCTATAGAATATTTATAGGAGTCCATAGTGATAAAAAAAGTCCCCAAAAATCCCCTCAAGCTTAATATTTTGATCTGTTAGCCATTTGGAGGACAGTGAGTTTTGGATGGAGGGTGGTAAGTTTCAATTGTTGCATGGACTCCATGGTTATTACATTGATGGAAGCACCCAAATCAATTAAATTATTAGATATGGGTTGGCCATAGATACTAACATTAACTACAAAAATTCTTAGATTAAAATACTTTGGGAGAACTATGTATTTTATAATAATATCTGCTACTTGGCTAAAGACCTACACTATTTTAGTATCATTTTTTCTTCCTGATTTTTTTAAACATAGCTCTCTAACAGCTTTATTGTAGATATAAACATATGTTATTGCATTCAAGAGTGAGATTTTGATGCACACATTCTTGATTTGTCCTAAAATATCAAATTCAGGATCTAGTTTAGGATGTGATATGTGTAATTTATCTGCAATAGGAGGATTGTTGTATTCTTTTTTATTTTATGCACTAGTACAAAAACAATAATATATGACTTAATAAATTACTAAAAAATACATATAAATGATCAAACATGATCACACGACCATTAGTAGATTATTTCCAGTCATATATAACACGACCAAATTGATGACTACACTATTTTTAGTCATTTATTGGTTGTTTTGATTGATTAATTTGGTAGTATATTTAGTTGTTAATTTAATTATTGATTGTTATTAATTAGTCATTTATTTAGTCATAATAGCCATTTATTTAGTCATTGTAATCATTAATTTTTGCCAATTGGTAGTATATTTAATCATTTTTGTTCATTGATTTTCATCCATTGGTAGTATATTTAATCATTTGTATTAACTAATTTCTATCTATTGGTAGTATATTTAGACATTTTAATTATTATTTTATCATTCACTCCTACATGTTGATTTTCCCATCCAAACTCATTTATGTTTATGCTCACCTCAAATGACTTAGAGTTTGTTAAAATACAGTTAATATATGATACTTGACCAGTTGATAAATTTTGATAAAATTATATATATATATATATATATATATATATATATATATATATATATATATATATATATATAACCATTTTAAACTATAAAATTTTATTCTAAAATAAATAAATAAATAAATAAATACATACATACATACATACATATAAATAATTTTTATACTTTCAATAATATATATAAATTAATTATTACTACCAATAAGAATTAATAATAAATAAATACATATGATGAATAAATACATATAATAATAAATTAATTAAAAGTATATGTAAAAAATAAAAACATTAATAAAAAAAATAACATGGATGAAGGGGAGCTCAGTCACTTGGCCACCCAACCCCTAGCAGATTGAAGAAAGGGTCATGGCCGATTCCAAGGCCATAGGACTAGGTCTGTCCATGGACCCTACAATTTTTTTTTATTAAAGAAAAAATATAAAATAAAATCCTCAAATACATTTTTTATTTAAAAATAAAAATAATAAGTTCTAAAAAGTAGAAAATTGAAAAAAATTACAAAACATTATGTTTTATACATAATTTGAAATAAAATTCTCAAATACATTTTTTATTTAAAAATAAAAATAAAAATAATAAGTTCTAAAAAGTAGAAAATTGAAAAAAATTACAAAACATTATGTTATATACATAATTTATTATGAACTCAGGTATTTTTATTTTAGATTATATATATATATAGTTTTACATGTATATAAATATTTTATTTTGATAATCATATATATATATATATATATATATAAATAATACGGATTTATTACAAAAAATAAAAATAATAAAAATAAAATTTAAAAGAAGTAAGAAAAAACAATATTTGGATAATAAGAAAATTTATGGATTTCTAAGAATACTTAGATCCTAGGGTTTATATTAGTTCAATCCTATGGTTGTCACTTGTTCCTCCACTTGTATGTGGAACAACTTGCAAATGGGAGGGAAAAAGACTTTTGACTTAAAAATTTAAATTTAAAGTTAATTAAATTTATTCTTGGTGGTTTACATGAAATTAATGAATTATTATAATTTATCTTTATAAATTAATTATTTTTTTTAGACTTGTAAAAGTCAATAATTAAGTATTAAAAAAAATGTTGAAATGTATTTTATTTAAGGGTAACCTCCTACATAAATAATTAAATAACATTATTTTATTTTATTCATAGTGGTAAATAATATTTAATTATTAACAGTAAATATATTTCGATTTTTATGTTAAATTTGAAATTAATTATTATCAAGTAGTTTATTAAAGTTATTTTTGGATTTAGTTATTTGGAATTATTTATTATATTTAGATGGATAAATTTTTATAAGGTGTCTTTTAATTATTTAGTTAGAAATAAAAATTATTAAAGACTAATTAAATATTTTAACACACTTAATGACACTTTAATAGTTGAATTTGTACTATGACATAATTATTATTAATATTTTTAAATTATAAATAATGATTATTAATTGCTTAGCATATCATTTATAAAATTAGGTTTTCAATGTTTAATTCATGTATTTGTTTAGTTATCAAAATTTTAGTAATAAAGTAAAATTAGATTGATGTAGTGGTGTATGAACTTAGTCTAGTTGTGTGTATAATATAGTATTAGTATATAAATAATTGGGTCTCTACATCCATGAGTTACATCTCTAAACACCTTTTTAATTACCCACTTTAATATCAGATTATCTAATTTTTATTTGTGTGACTATTTATTTAGTCATTTTTTTTTGTGACTAATTATTTAGGTGTTTTTTTCTTCGATGATCAAATTAGTAATTTATTTAGTCATTTATAGCTATGTTACAAAAAATTAATAAAATTTAGTCATTTTTAGTTATCATCACTAAAATTTTTAATCACTTAGTCATTTATTTGCCAAATTTTACTAGTGATGATGGAATTCAATCAATATTTGTCATGGGTGGCTATGGATTAGTATGGAGTGGAGCTAGTTTAAAGTATTATGTGCTTATGAGTGAAGTGGGTTGTGGTAAAACATGACCTAAGCAAAGTTTAACTTTATTAATATCCAAGGTGTATGTTGAATATTACATTATTTCAGTGGGTTGTGTTGGTTGAACTAACTTATTGGCAAGATTGAGGATGGACTTGGTGGGTAATTAAGTGGATCAAGTAGGTTATTAAGTGTTTTTAATTATGGTCTATTTTTGTTGTGGTTTTTGAATTTTTGGGGGAAAGTCTTACCTCTCGATTACTATTTTCATGAATTAGAGGGATAGAACCATTACTAGTTTTGAAATTGCTTAGATTGAGGTTGTTATCCATTTTATTATATTAATAATTTATTTTGGGGTAGCTACCAATTTGTTTAGGATCAATTTTGATTGGGTATATTCATCCATGAACCATATTGAGGATTATTTGAGAATTGAGAATTTATAAACATAGAGTTTTATGGTATACCTAGTCTTTATACCTATGCTTTCCATTGAGCTACAAAAAATGCTTGATTTTCATCTTCTCTTATGACACCCAACTCCAACTATCTTATGATTCTCTCAATTATGCTATCTATCTGAGATTTCATAGAATGGCATGTGCAATCTACCTTCTTCATTATGCATTGAGGGTAATAGGCGATTAAGACTTTCTCTATTTCTTCTTATTTATTATGTGTATGTAATGTATCAAGTTAAGTAGATAGGTGGACAATAATGTCCTACTTCATGTCCTAGAGTAGGTTGTTAAATTCACCTTTAGACAATCCTACAGTGGATGCTACTAGAAGGGTTCTACCCCTATTTTTATTCATGGTTGATCTGGAGTAGTTCGTATATAGAACTATGAGTTCATCAAATATAAATGTAGAAACATCACCACTAGACATTAGACCTAATGCCTCTAGACAATCATCTTAGATTCCCTTCATGAATATCAACTTAAGCAACTCCTTATCTACTGTAGTTTGCTTATATTTTTATAAGTTGAATAAATTTTTTATGATATTTTCTTCTAATGACTCATCATCAACTTGTGTCATTTAGAATATGTCATTTTCCCTATAGTTACTATCTCTGGAATAGTTTTGGTATTTTATCAACAACTTTTCCTTTATTTCTTTTTAAGTAGAAATGACATCCTTTCCAAATCTCATAAACCATCTAAGTGCTACATCTTTTAGTGTTGCTGGAAATAATTTGAGTTTTTAAGCATCTTGATTATAATAATTGATGTGGAATAAAGTTTCAAAATCAAAATGAAATGTGTGTAGATCCTCAGATGATGAATATAGATGGACACAAGATGAAATATTGGAGAAATCTGTTCTTTTGACACAAATGGAGACAATTCTAAATAAGAATATTTGCGATACCCATTTAAAGACAGGAATACTTGCTGTGGCCAAAGTAAGTTCCAAGCCTCACTTTCTTCGTTCTTCTATAGACCGCTAGACTAAGTAGCGACACGGTTGAAAATGAAGTGTCATATGAAGGAGGTTAAAGCCTTTCCATTCAATGCCAATTGAAAATACGGTTTTTTAAAAATGTGAGATCATGTATCCATAACTAATACGGTTTAACAATTACATAATAGATTTGTTTTTTGTATCAATGATATGTTACAGTCTGTTTTCCATGGAGAAGTGAAACCTGAAGAATCGATAACAATGCGGGAAATTAAGGATAATAACAAAACATGGAGCTTCAAATACAGGTTATTGTCTCTAATAACTAGTTTGTTGAGGTGATTATGATTATTGGTATTTTACTCATTTAAACATTTTAATTTTATTGGAAAATTTGCAGGCATTACCACAAGGATGACAGATTCTCACGCAGGGTTGACAGATACTCACTGTTTGATATGAGTAGGAAGATATACTCAGTCATCAAAATAATTTGTTATACATTACCTGTCTGAGCTGTTTTGTTTTGTATAAAGACTATTTTTTTCATCTATTTTAATGATCATAATATAATAATTTGCAGGGGATTTTTTGCAGAAACATCAACTTGTTGTGGGAGATTCCTTGCTGTTCATTCGTTTTGGAGGGGAACAAGACAAGGATAAAAAATTTGTAAGTGTTGAAAAAAAATATATATATTATTATTAAGTTGTTTTCTGAAGTTCTATTTCTTTCAATTACAGTTTTTAAAATTCGATGATTAATTTATTGCTATATTTTTTATTAGGGAATCGATTTCAAGCGAGTAATCAAAGGAACGGAGGACGGTTCTAAACATTTAGAGGAAGGAGAAAGTTCTAATAGAAAAAGAGGAGAAAGTCCCACTAAAAAAGACAGTTTTATTGATTTTGCAATAGTTGAAGAGGAATTATTTTTTTTTTTTCAATTTTTAAAAGGAGAAGAAAATTCCACTTTGAAAGAAATGGAAAAATTTTATTGAATTTAGATAATTGTTAACTATTACATTACAATTAAATTTTGTCAAGTTGGAGTAAATAACTTTTTTCCAGATATATTTAGACATATAAAGAAGTTAAATCAAATAAAAAAGGTTAAATGAGTTGAATCCTTTCAAACTTTTGTATTTTTCATTTTTCATTTTTCTTTTTCTTTAAGGTTTGTTTCAAATTCAGTTAATCTTTTTCTCTTGTAAATTCAATTTATAATTATTTATTTTTATACAAATATTATTTTTAGAAATCTAAATTCTAAGAAGAGATTTTAGTAAGCTTCAAAGGAAGGGAGAAGTCTTAATAAAGTTGAATGGCAAGATATAATAAATATATTATTTTTAAAATTTAAATTATAAAAACAGGTTTGATACCATTGTAGAGGAAGGGCGAAGCCTTAATAAATATTTTATAATTTTTTTTTTTTTTTTGAATTGAAATACATAATTAAATTGGGCAATGAGATGATGTATTAGGCATTACATTCATGAAAAACTTTCTTAATGAAAAAAGAGGTTAGAGGGTGATAAATACATAATAGTGAATTATATCCATCATTCTTTTTCATATTGATAAATATTTTTAATGAATGTTTGCTACAAAATTTACTTTCTAATTATTATCAATAATTTGAGTAAATAGTTAAAATATATGAATAAATGAAATATATAATTTTGGGTATCGTTTTAAGAATGCTATGATTAAATAAGGTTACGTGAGTTAAATATATAAATTTAATTTATAAACAATTGGTGTGATATGATGTATGCTAGTTAAAAAAATCATTTTAAATTTAAATTTATTAACTATTATTATATTATACTGTTTGTATATTAATTTTTTTTAATTATTTAATTAATTTATTTTTATATAATTTATTTATTATTTATCAAATAAATCTAATTATTGTTTTTTTTTTTTTAAAACAAAATCATAATTATATTATTTTCAATGCAATATCAATTTTTATGTGTATATTATTAATATAAATGGTATAATATACAAATAATTTCTCTATATAATTATTTATAATGTAATCATAAATTAATTCTATATATAAATGAGTAGTGATTGTTTATTATTATTTAATTTTTAAATAAATCATTTATAAATAAAATTATTAAAGAAAAATATTTAATAGTTATATAATAGATTTGATTTGAATATGATAATAAAATATATTTGAAGAATGAACTTTAAATTCTAATTTTTTTTAAATCATATTATTTGAAAAGGCTTGTAGGTAAAAATAATGGGTAATCATATATCTTAAAATATAAAAAAATAAAATTTCATGTTTTATAATATAATTTTTAATTTTAAAATAAACAATTTATTTATTTTAATATTGAAATCAAACCTGGTCTAAGTTTTGATATTTATTCTTTGAGGGAGTAGTCTATCATTTTGTCATTTAGGCAATAGCCATCCTTTGAGGGAGTGGTATGTTTCTTTTAGACATGGATGCATATATTTGAAGCTTCGAGTGAAACTATTTGTAAGGGAAAGTTTGTGCCTCAATACAGTGGTTATGTGATAATAGGAAGGGGTATTAAATAACATGTAGCCATAGGATTCCATCTAACAAAAGATGAAAAGTATCCAAGAGAACCATTGCATGGGTAGAGCCATGGTACCCACATTTAAGGTTGGATGAAAATCCTTGATGGCTAATCACACAAATCTGGTGTAACCACATGTCACTAGGATGAATAGGGTAAGAGCATTAGGGAAGTTAGAAGTTTTTAAAATCAGAGGATGAGCTTAAGCTAGATAGCAGGGTCTGTTAGAGAGGCCTTATCAATAGAAAGGTGAAAATGTGAAGCATTTAGAGGTTTTGGTTTTCCTTCGAGAGAGGACAAACAATAGGCCCCTAATCCATACTTGTGGGTTATAATATAGGGTCTGAGTTAGTTAAAGGCAAACTTATCCCTTTTGGTTTTCTCCATGTTAGTGACATGTTGGTTTTCTTTGAGGACAAGGTCTCCAATGTTGAATTCTTGTATTTTAAAATGTTTGTTGTAGGCTCATTTGATATGATATTGATAGATTCAAAGGTGATTAAAGGCAACAAGGTGTTGTTCATCAAGGAGTTCTAAGCTTGCTAATCATTCTTGATGATAACCAATTTTAGAAAGAATCACCTACAAGGATATATGAAGAGATGGAATTTGGACTTCAAGAGGTATAACTACCTCAGCTCTAAAAACTAGAGAAAAAGGTGTATCACCCATAGCAATTTAGATAGTAGTGTGGTAGGCCCATAGATCAAATGGGATATGGAGGTGCCAATCCTTGCCCAAAACATTGACCACCTTGGTGAGTATTTTGATGAGGGTTTTGTTAGAAGATTTATCCTATCCATTATCTTGTGGATGATAAGGGGAAGATAAAATTAGTTTGATGCCAAAATCCTTAAAAAGTTCCTAGACCTATTTTTCTTCAAGGATTTTCCATTATCAGTGATGATTTTATAAGGGACACCAAAGTGGTAGAGGATGTGATGGGTAATGAAGTCAATGATTTTTTAAACTTTGATTGAGATCAACAAAATGGATTCCACCTATTTGGTTAAGTACTCTATGGAAGTGATGATATATTGGTGACATTGAGAGGAATGAGGATTGATCTCATCAATAAGATCAAGACCCCATTGTGAGATAGAAGTGATGATATATTGGTGGCATTGAGAGGAATGAGGATTCCTCCATATTGAAATCAAACCTAGTCTGAGTTTGATAGTTATTCTTTGAGGGAGCAGTCTATCAATTTATCATTTAGGTGATAGCCATCATTTGAGGGTATGGTATGTTTCTTTTAGACATGGATGCATATATTTAGAGTGAAATTATTTGTAAGGGAAAGTTTGTGCCTCAATATAGTGGTTATGTGATAATGTGGATCGACTATGTTTGTTACTCTATGGAAGTCATGATATATTTGTGACATTGAGAGGAATGAGGATTAATTTATATTGAAATCAAACATGGTTTGAGTTTTGATAGTTATTCTTTGAGGGAGCAGTCTATCATTTTATCCTTTAGGTGATAACCATCCTTTGAGGTAGCGGTATGCTTATTTTAGACATGGATGCATATATTTGAAGCTTAGAGTGAAATTATTTGTAAGGGAAAGTTTATGGCTCAATATAGTGGTTATGTGATAATAGGAAGGGTTATTAAATAACATGCAGCCATGGGATTCCATCTAACAAAAGATGAAAAGTATCCAGGAGAACCATGCCATGGGTAGAGCCATGGTACCCACATTTAAGATTGGATGAAAAGGCTTGATGGATAATCACACAAATATGGTGTAACCACATGTCACTAAGAGGAATAGGGTAAGATCATTAGGGAAGTTAGAAGTTGTTAAAATCAAAGGATGAGCTTAAGTTAGATAGAAAGGTGTGTTAGAGAGGCCTTAGATGATTGCCTATGTCACAAAAATATCATTTTTTTTTGTTATCTCTATGAGATGATTGCTTGATAATCATTTTAAATCTAGTATCCTTCTAAGACATTAGGCATGGTGTCAATATTAATTTTAACCTAGAGAAGAACAAACTGGGAAATGCCTAACCAAAAAAAAGGGAAAATGGACAAATAAAACAAGTAAAAAACAACACAACCTAAGGAAAAAAATCTCCTAATGAGTTTGATGTGTACATAAGCAGTTACTAAAAAACATAACTAACCCTATTATTTACAAAATTTAATAATTTTAGAATGAGTTCCTTACCATAAAATCAAGATTTGAGGTATATGTCATTAATTTGGATTGGCAGTTCTGCTCCATCAAGCTCGAAGAGATGGAATGTGTTGGCTCTTTTACACTGAGTGATGATATATGGACCACTCCATATTGCATCAAATTTTGTGTTCTTACTTGGTTTTGATTTATCTACATCCCACTTTAGAACCATGTCTCCTTCATTGAATCTCCTTGTAGATGCCTTTTTGTCAGAAATATTAATAGTTTGTGACTAATTTGCTTCCAAGACTTTCATTGATTGATGCCTAATTTCTTCAAGATCCTTGAGTTTAGCTAGTCTCACTATCATTTCATCATCATCAATCTGGTTCGATTGGTGATTAAGATCTAGAGATGGTAGCTGAATCGATAATGGTACTAGGGATTCTCTTTTATATACCAAAATGAAAGTGGAATTACCAATGGCTCTTTTTGGAGTAATCTTATCAACCCAAAGTGTTGATTTAAATTTTGTGTGCCATGTCCTCTAATTATCCTCCATTATTTATTTAATAATTGTAATCAAATTCTTGTTGGTTGACTCATCTAGGACTTCACACTAGGGTTAATAATTTGAAGAAGCACTTAGGTAAAAATTATGCTTGACCACCCATTCAATCATCTAAGTGCCCAAAAATTCCTTAACATTATTTGATATGGTGGTGTAAGGAACACCAAACCTTGAAACTATGATGTCCATGAATTTTATAATAGATGCCTCAATGGAATATTTTAGAGAAACCACTTTAGTCCACCATGTCAAAAAAACATTGTTGTGAGAACCCTTTTATGACACACACTCGATGGTGGATTGATCTTGCTGATGAAATCCAATCTCCATTGAGTGAATGGCTGATATGTTTGAATTGGTTTGAGAGTAAGTGTTGATAACCTTTGGTTACCAATGAAGTAAGCACTCTTTTCATTATTTCTTACCCATTAGTGGGCATAGTTGAATAATTCAGGCCAATAGTATCCTCTTCTCATTATCTTAATGGTCATAGTCCTTTTATAAAAATACCCTAGTAGTGGTCCATCATGAAATTATTTGAGCATTTTGGAACTTGATCATTCTCAATACATCTTAACAAGACTCCATTCATGTCCTTCTAAAATAAAATTCCATAAATAAGATAATAGGGAATTGATTAGAGTTGAAAATACATTTTTTTTCCTAATGGAAGTCATAGGGGTAATTGACTAACTACAAAAGACTTGTCATATTTTCAACCCAACTATTAAAAACAGGTGGATTGTGTACCTAAGTTTTAGTTTGGACATGCACTTTTTTAGATACTATTTCAGTGGTCTTGATGTCAACAGTTAACTATTCACACAATCCTTTTCATCTTAGAAGCTTCATGATAGTGATATCCACATTATATTCCATGACCTTGGTGATCCATCCTTCTCTTTTTTCATTTATCTCCCTACTCAGTAGGAACTCTTTGACGCTTTGATGATTCACCATCAAATGTATCTTATTATTGGAGAGCATATGCTTGAACTTTTTGAGGGATTTGATCGCCACATATACCTATTTCTCCATAAAACTATAACTCTCTTCATAATATTTCAAATATTATCTAAAGAATGAAATAGGATACTCCAAATCTTCTTTATTATGTTGGGTTAGAATTTATGAGTTTCTTATTTCCTCTTCGAATGCATAGAGAATGAAATATTTCTCATAGTTTGGGTTACCTATGGTAGGAACTTGGGAGATAACATAGTTGATGCATTTGAAGAATTCTTTTACCTTTTATATATAGCTAAAAATTAAACCTTTAACATTATAATAATGGGTATTGCCATAATGGTAAAATTTTGGATAAAGCTTCATACAAAGTTGATTTTCCTAAGGAAGATTTGTAGGCCATTTTCGTTACTCGATAGTTCTAATGAAAATATAGAACTAATATTTTTTGGGTTTATTACAAGACCTTATTTCAACATAATGTGTCCAAATAGTTTCCCTTTGTGTACTACAAACATACTCTTCTTCAAATTAATGGAAACCTTGAATTCTCACCTTTTAAAATTATTTCTCAAGTGGTCTAGATGTGCATCAACATGCTTTAAGTAGATTTTAATATCATCCAAATATACTAGTATCATTTCAATTATGAGACCTTTGAATTCCATATCCATGGCTCTCTAAAATTTTGCACCTATATTTATCAAACCAAATGGCATCTTCTAGTATGTGTATGTGCCCCATTTGGTGGTGAAAGCCATTTTGAAGTGGTCTGATTATTGTACCATAATTACATTATAGCTAGAATAACCATCTAGAAGAGAGAATATTTCAGATCTTGACACTATTTGTAGGATTTTTTCCATAGGAGGAAGAGTATAGTGATCCTTCAACAATGCTTTATTCAGGTCCCTAAAATCCATACATAATTTGATTTCACCAATTTTCTTTGTAATAGGGACCATATTTGCTACAAAAAATAAGTGTTTTATATGAAATATTATACTAGACTCTATCAATTTAGATTTTTTTATTTTTATCAAGGGTTCAATCTTGGGATTGATGGGTCTATGTTTTTTCTTGAATGGGTTTGTATTTACATCTAACTGTACAATGTGCTAAGCTAAACTTGGGTCAAATTCTCTTAAATCAAGATAAGTACAAGTAAATTTATTATCAAAATCTTGACATAATTGAATAAAATATTACTTATCTAACATATTTCATACGATGCCTATTTTGAGAGACTTGCCTTTTGAGATGATTACTAGCTTACAATATTCTTTATTGACAGTAATGTTCTTCGTATCACCTTTTAGTTGATCATCTAAATTAAATGTGTTTTCCAATGTGATGAGACCCAATGATAGATTTTTCATTTGTATTTGAATGATCTAATCACCATATTGGTATTTTAGTTTTAGCTTATTCCTATATGAAAAATTGGCCTCTTATCTAAAAAAATTTATGATCTACTTGTCACTGTCAAAAACTTGCCAATTAGTTTCATTATTAAGGACAAAGGGTTTTATAATTAGCCTAACATGTTGGCTATTTTTATTTTTTAATTCCATTGGTAGGTTATATTGGGATCCTATCGAATCTATGTTGTCAACATATTTATTATGTGTCTTGGGTACCACTGGTATATCAAGGAAGTGAAGCCTTCTAGTAGGTACCAAACTTTATGTGTGTAAGAGCTTAGAAAATTGTTTTTAGACACTTCTTTTTATATTAATTGATGAAAAATAAGGTCACTATCACCAAATATCTGTTAAAACTTAATTCCTCTTCATTTGGCCAACTAAAGGCCTCAAATCAAGGTTTCATATTCAGCCATGTTATTGGTACAACTGAATTAAAGTCTAAATCAATAGAAGTAATTCTCCTTCAGTAAGAAGACCATTAAAATCCTTGCACTTGTAGCATTTATGCTTCTTGATCCATAAAAAATAAATTCCACATCTGTATAAAATATTCTACTAGTTTGACTAGGTTTGTAATAATTACATTATTCTTGTGAATGCAATATGTTCCTAGCCTTGTTTCTTGTACATAGTCATAAGGATTGAATTGAAGGGATGATCACCATTCATCCAAATGAGTGTCTATAATTTATTGTACAAGTTTTGCATCCTCATGATCAGTTTCCTCTTGTTGATCTTGTAATGTACAATTGATTTCTATGGGAGGGATAAGATTGTACGGCTCTATATGATCTTTTAAAATTGTCTCAGCTCTTGTTGTTACTCTAGTTTCATATCTTGTTCTAAGTAATATATATATATATATATATATATATATATATATATATATATATATATATATATATATCCTCCCATCCTTGCAATGAAATCTCATGAAATACAAATAACAAAGTAAGGGGAGAGATCTATGACTAAAATGTCTTGAGTAATTGATAGTATTGTATAAGCATGAATAGTGAGGTTTAATACCTTTAAAGTTCCTTCTATTTAAAAAATAATCCCATCCAATTATACTTATCTTTATTAATAGGTGTGTATTTTATTCCCAAAGCATCAGTTATTTCCTAGGGCGTCACTAAACTACTAGCCCCTAAATCTAAAATGCAATTATGAACCAAATGTTTTCTTATTATAAATGAAAGATAAAAGGGTGAAAGCTCACCACTTTTAACTAATTTAGTGTTAGCTTGTGGTTGACACAAATTAGTTGCAGCTATAGGTTCCTTTGATGGAACCTTCTCTAATGTCTATAAATTCTTTAAAGCTACCTATAGTAAATCCCTTTGTGATGGTATAGATAGTGGTTCCTGCATTATGACATTCAGATTAGTCTTATTCATTTGTTTAGCTATGCTAAAAGGAATATTACTAAACTTTGCTAGTGATTTTTTAGGGGATACATCCTATTTTAAAACATTTGGAGTCGGTGCCTTTGCTTTGAATTTAATTGTGGGTACAAAGGTTGGCCTTTGTACCATGTTGCTCTTTGTTGGTTCTATTGCAAATTTATAAGTTGAAGCTTTCTCTACCCTAGGGGGCTAATAAATTTCTATTGATCTTCTATTGGAGTGTGTATTAGCCACTAAAGTACCTCCACCATTAAAAAATGCTTCATCTTGGATTATTCTAATGAATTCATCCTATTGTCAGTTTAGAAGAGTTTTTTCACCTTGAACAATTTATTATGTGTCTGATTATTGGGAAGTGAAATCTCCTTGTTGTTAGTGTTTTACTTATGTTACTGATTGCAGGGATAACACCACTCATACTATTGAGCCAAATGATTTTAAATAGGGATAATGGCTTTAGAATCTTGTGGTGCTAGTAAAGCAAAGATGTTTGGAGGAATTAGTTGTGAATTTTGTCCTTGTTACTGATTATTGGCTTGATATGGTTGCCTATCTCTCTAGTATGGTTTCCTATACACTTGGTATGAGGTATTAACTGGTCAAAAAGGCTTTTAGCTTTAGGCCTACTATCTTTTCATTGGTACTAACTCATTGCCAAAAATCTTTAGTAATGAATTTATTTCATATAAATCATCAGTGGATATAAGAGTCAAAGTAGGCACTTTTATTGTGGTGGGAATTGGAGCAACTGCATGGGGAATACAAGCTATTTATAGAAAAAGAGTCATTGGCGACCTTGGTACAATTTTTTTGGCTTATATTAAACTATCTTCTGCCCTTATTGCAATATTATAAGTTGTAGGAAGTGTGGTACCACCCATTTACTGAATCATTACAACTATATCACTATTGAGCGATTTCAAGAAATACAAGAAAGCATTATTTGTAGTGGGTTTTAAAAATACTGGGACTCTATTGTAGGTCTTTTGGAAATAAAAATTAAATTATGTCATTTTCTCTTGAGGATCTCATTAAAAGTAGTTAACTTTTCAACTAGGGAAAGTTGCTCACTCTTTTCTTCAAAATGGATAAACAGTGTAGATCTTAAATCATCCCAAATTGGATTGAGGTGGGAACAAAGCCTATATACCATTGCAAATCTTGGCTTCTAAAAGAGGAGACTAGAATTCTCATTAGAACATTATCTTGGACCACGTTATGGATTAAACATAGGTTAGAAATATCTTATATGGGATTTTAAGTAGTGGTATAGGTTTCACCAGTAAAATATGGTAAATTTATTAAGGCCAAAGTAGGTACGTCATCATCTTGTGCAAAAAGGAATGGACTGGTATTAAAGGGTACAAAATTTGAATTTCTAGCCATAATGGGAGGTATGAAATTTAAAGGAGTTACCACAAGAGATAGGAATATAAGTATAGGATATACTTTAGGCTAAGGGGTGATTAATTTTTATCTCTTTTTAGATGGAAATTACAATTCAAATCATCCCTTTTACCTTTTGTAGATGATCTTATTTGCTTCCTTGGCATACATAGCCCTAAAATTATCAGCTTGTAAACTAATGGAGTCACTAGGTGATTTTGATTTATGAATAAATATCGTACAACACTCACTGAGAATATATATAATATTTTTGTATTTTTTGGGTCCTACTTGATGTGTCAAAAACTATTATCACATAGATTACACCAATCTTGATTTTGAGCTTGTTATGCAATTGCCTAATGATACAATAGAAAAACTTCCAAAGTTGTGAGGCTTTAGAGAATTGAGGTTAGTCTATAGATAACATTAAATTTCTTTCATTAAATCTAATTCAAACTGATAAATTACAAGTTTTATGGAAATCTTACTCTTTAGTGCTTTTGAAACCTAATCTAGGGTTTTGACATGGAAAAGGGTTGAAAATTTTAAATTTGAAGAAAATAAAAAATATGGTGATTAAACCATCTATTTTATAGTGTACTTTAATTCTTTCTTGATAAACATAGTAGATCAAAAAATATGTTGAATTTTTTTAAGCATAGACTCATACAAATAGAAATCAAAGGTAGTATTTTAGCTATTTTTCATAAAAGGGAATAAAATTATTCCAAACAATATTTTCAAGAGGGTAAAATACCACAAATGCATTTATTGAGATTGAAACAAAGATAAAAATATTCCATAAATAACCAAAAATCTTTCACACATTGAGATCTCTTAAGATAAGAAAGCAAAAAATTCAACTTTATTTCTTCTAAAAGTTAAAAATTATTTTTAAAAATATTCAAAAATTTAGAAAATATAACTAGAAATAAAAAGATAGTTTGGGCCACGAGGTTTTCTCATTTTTATAAAAAATATATCCAAGATGAAATGTAGTTGACCAAACTTAAACACCCATTTGAATAAGATCATGCAAATCAGAAACCCCTCATGCACAAGAGGAAAGTTATTCTATTTTTTGTGTCCTGGACTTGTGGAATGACTAAAAAATAGCATGCACAAGATTGGCATGATATTTGGCATGGTATGGCATGGTTGGAACTAATGGACATCCATGCAATGGTTATTCATATGGAAGTGGCTAAAAATAGCTTCATGCAAAAGGAGGTGCCCAAGATAGAACTGGTCCTTTATAATAAAAGATAACATTGAAATAAATTCAAGTTAATTTCACCCAAAAACCCCTAACTTGTAAAACTCAAGTGATAATTTTACTACTTTTAAGTGTTAATCACTTTAGCCAAAATGAACCACACAATTTCTACTTCATGATTTTGCACTTTTCAACAATTTGTATTTGTCAAAATGGAAAGTGCAGTTTGCACTTGTGCTTTTTACAACTTTCACATTATCAAAGAATATAAAGTGCAACATATGTTTTTTCTATTTCTCAAAAATAATTAAAAAATATATTTGTACCTTTGAAATGAAAATAAAACTTACAATGTTTTTTGAAATGAAATTACAAATGATAATATAACATTTTAAAATATTCAATGGTGAGAAAATATTAATAAATATTCAAAAAAAATCATCTTTCTTGTCATTCTTGGTCTGAAATTTCTAATTATATGCATCAAAGGCCTTGAATATTTCATGTATGCATTCTATATCTAACCCATACGAGTATATATCAGAGGTTGCACAATCTACTTGAACATTAAGTAGTTCTCTTCTAAAATTCCTTATCCCCTACATATCTATTCTCATCTTATCAATTTATAATTCATACCTAATTAAATGGTGGATGGAACATAAGGTGAAGATTATCTCCTTTACGGATTCTTTCTCAACTACCTCTTTAAAATTATTCTAGACTTTCTCAGCCTGAAGGAGATTATTAGCATCATCTACTGGTCTACATGAGATTGTGTTCATCATGCCTTCAATCTCAAATAATACATAAATTAAATTTTCATGATTCTCCTTGGCTTTATCAATAGACTCTATTTATTATCTTATATAAAATTGAGCAGCCCTATGTAGTTCCTCATGCTTAGCATCATTGTTAAATATATTCTTGACAACGAGGGTATTCATATCAATTGATTTTATGACTACCAATTTGCGATCAAGGTCTAAATTTATCCTTCATAGTTATTGATATTATCTTTAAAAATATTATTCCTCTCCATTATTATTCCATAATGTTCCATCAATGCTACAAAAACCTTATTTCCATTAGTAACTAGTTCCTCAGACCATTCTTTCATTTCCCTTCTCATATGATCAATATCTTGAACAAAATTAATTGTAGCTTGATCTAGACTAATTGGGTGCACTACCTATGGTTTTTGTAATGATTCAAAAGCTTGTGTGGACTAATTCAATACTTTTGTAAGTTGATCTACTTTTCTGTTTAGTTCATCCTTATTGGCTTTATCATGATCAATTCTCAGGAAAAGAGAGTTGATACAAGTTTTCACATCATGATTGAGTCCTTATCCTGTTTGCTGACCAAGATGTATTTGATATATCTAATAATCCCCTACCATAATATATTTTTATTTTTCTAGTGCAGGGATTGAAATTTCAACATATCTCTTCCCCTTTATCATCATTAAATATCTTTGAAAGGGT
The DNA here is from genome assembly GCA_037957365.1 of Torreya grandis. NCBI lineage: Eukaryota > Viridiplantae > Streptophyta > Pinopsida > Cupressales > Taxaceae > Torreya > Torreya grandis. Next base: position 1,627,706 of record JARHVA010002683.1, read on the forward strand.
CTTAGGAGTAGGTTTTGAATTCTTCTTAACATCTGTCATGCCAAAGTCTAATATACTAGGGCCAATCATCTATTTCCTCTTCTTACTCACTAATTGGGATAATGAATTGATGGTAGCCTTTTATTTTTGTTTTGATTTGTTGACTAAAGAATCAATAGTTGATGTTGTTACACTAGTAGACAATGTAACCAAAGTAGACTCCTATGAAGATCATGTCATTGGTAGTTTAGGAGGTTGTGAATTTCCACTTTCATTAGTGGTCTGCAAATTAATTTTTTTACCATGTATTTGGGTTGTTCCAATCTTGATTGATGGTATTTTATAAATAATGGAAATGGATGAATTGGACGCAACAAAAGTAGCTATGTCTATTGGGGGAGTGGAGGATGAAATAGACATAAGAGTTGTGAATTTGGTAACTAGTGGAAGGGTGGAAGCTAAAGTTTAAAATGTGTTAATCAGATGATTAAGACCACTTAGGGTTAGTGATGTGAAAATAATGGGTTGAGATGAGGGGGAAATATTACTTGTCCTAGGGGTTGGGATAGCCTACAAAAATGTAGTTAGGATGACTAATTCCATCATAATGTACTATTGGGTGGTGTTTTGAATTAAAAGTAATGAAATGGAAGGAATTTTAAATGAAATGGACAATGGGAGTGGATCAAATAGGGAAGGTGAATTTTGGGGAAGGGAAAGTGGAGTGGAAACTTGAGATTCCACTGTTAGGGGACCGTGAATTTCCACTTGACTTACTTGTTTTACTTTCACATGGCTTATTGATCTGGGTACTATGGGTGAAATGATAGGTGGAGTGGAAAATTGTGAAGGACTTGACACTAGAGATGAAGGTGTTGAAACCTATGATACTAGGGGGTAGAAACAGGAGGTGAAATGGGAACCTAAGATATTGGAGGCATGGAGATAGCTTGATGAGGCATTAAAACATATTGAACAATATGGGAAGGAGAATGGAGATAAATGGAAATAGGAGTCAAGATTATGGGATATAAAATTATGGAAACCAATGCAGCTATTTTATTTTTAGATGAAAGATGAATTAGTTTATCCTCAACTTCTCCATGTCTACTTGATTATCCCTTCTTTGCCTTAGTCTTTTTCTTTTTATTTTTCTTTTTCTTTTTCTTTATCTCTGACTCCTCTAAGGATTTTTCAGGGCTATATTTTGATAGGGTGATCCCTTATATTCTGATCTTAAGGATATTTTCTCTAACCCTTATTATTTATCTCATGACTTGCACTCCCTTACTCAGCCAATTGATTGTTTTGTTAATTATAGGGTTTGTTTTATCAAATAGAGAGAAAGACTCTATAAGTGACCACCTAGCTTTTGGTAAGGGTATAATAATGATTTGTGTAAGGTATATTAGGTTCACTATAGATTTTTCATCCACCAAGTCATCAGGGACTAGTGCTAAATCATAATCCTTTATCTATTGTAAGGATATCCTAGAATAGTCCCTCATCCTGACCATCTCTTCATCATCACAATCTTCCCAAACATACTCATAATATGACATGTATTCATACTTGGCATGTACCAGTGTAGTAGTGATTTTTCCAAAAGGATAAAAATATGTTCTAGACTCTAAAGTCTTTAGTTTTACTTGGCTCATTTCAACCTCTACACATCAGGCCATCAAGAAGGACTCGCATGTGTACCAGCCAATAAGAATTTGGAAGTGTATCCCTACTTTGACCTCTCATAACTAATATTGTGTTTACAAAAGTTACCTAACCAACTCTAATCATGATAATTTATCACTCACACAATAGGGAAGTGTATAGGTGTTTTCCACAAAAAACTGACTTCTCATGTTTTGCGACATGTGAACTATTTTGGTTCCTCAGACTAAAATAATCTCTTCCCTTCTCAACATTTGTTCTAAGCATTAAAATTCCTCATTTTTCAAGCTTCTAAAAAAATATACGAACTCTACAGGTTTGAATCTATGGACTCTGGAGGCTTGAATCTACAGACTCAGCAAGAAGATAAATCTATGGACTCTATAGGAAAGAAGCAAGCTCTCAACACTGAGGTGATTTCAAAGGTTGTTAAATGACAGGGCTCAACCAAAAGATTTCATTGGCAAGTTTCTAAGCAAGGATTGAACCATTGAACCATTGAACCTTGAATCATCAAGGTTCTATGGGTTCAATTGGTTTAAAGGTTCAACATCAGCAGCAAAAGTTAAGCGCATTTGTCAAGGTTCAAAGTTCATCTGCTTCAAAGAGAAGAAGGCTTGAACCATTAAACTATTGAACCATTAAACCACTTTGGTTCAACAAGTTCAACGATTGGAGGGTTCAGTGAGTTCACAGGTTCAAAGGTTCAACTAGTACAATGAAGATCAAAGAGCTTAGAAAGAACAAGGAAGTGATGGACTAATGGTTCAATAGGTTCAAAGGCTTCTACAGGGAGGTTCAATCAAGGTTCAACAAATTTTTGAGGCTTGAAGCATTGAAGCATTGAACCACTTGGGTTCAAAAGGTTCATGGGTTTAAGGTTCAACATGTTCAACAAGGCTTGTTTCAAAGAATCTTGGTTCAAGCGGTTAAAGAGAATGAACCATTGAACTATTGAACCAAAGTTGGTTCAATCAGTTTGTTCAATCGATAGGTTTAAGGGGTTTCCCCAGAGCCAAAGGATCATATACGCTTGTGTAGGGTGATGAACCAAGGCCTAAAATCCTTGTGGAGGGCAGCAAGCAAAAACCTGATAGAACTCAGTGGATGCTGCCAAGTGTCATCTTTTAAGCCTCATTTCACTTTGTTTCTAAGAGTAGTGGATACTGCCGCGTGTCATAATTTGAGATTCACATAAAATTGAATAAGGTAAATTTCCAAGGGACAAACATCCCTTGCAAAGGACACTTAGAAGCCAAAGTGAACCATTTCAAAAACTTGAAAGGCTAATTTAGAGCTAAAACAACCTGTGTAGAAGGCAAGAAGGGGGAAATCAACCAATTCAAAAAATGAAAAGAGGAAAGGGATTTCCTTTGAAAATTTCCCCCAGTGGAAAGAATACGGTAATAAATGAATTCTTTCAGACTTTTTTCTGAAGGAAAGTCTAAAGAAATTTGGAGAAGCTGCAAGAAAAAAGTGAAAGAATTTATCAAGGCCAAAGATAAAGCAGCTGAAACAATTATTGCAAACTTTTTGTTCATGGGAAAATGTCCACTAAAAAAGTCTTTAGGAAAGCTCTGAAGGACTCCAAAGACAAAATGCCACCGAAGGACCTCAAAGGGTAGATACCCTTGCAACGGACACTCAGCTACCAAATTAAAGGACACTTCCCCAAAGCTAAAGGGTCACCTTCCCTTCAAGAGGATGAAAAACAAGAAATTTGAGGAAGCAAGTAACAAAAAAGGCTAAATCAAGAGAAAGCTAAAGAAATTCCAAAGGGTGACGTGCCCGAAGACATCAAACTCAAGAATGGTGAACTAGTCGTTGGAAATTCAAACATAGTGGTAGGTGCGTGAACATCAATTTCAAGGTTCATAAAATAGCTGTTGATTTTGAAAAGCCTTAAAGAAGAGCCATAGAACTTAGAAACCCACCAAAAGAAGCCCGAAGGCCATCTGAAGACCACCTGAAGGGAAGATACCCTTGTGCGGGGATTTTCTTCACCCAAAATGGACCCGAATGCATTCAAAGGTTTTAAGGCCAAGACCAGTAAGAAGCAACTAAGGAACAGAGCATAAAATTGAATCAAGAACCTAATTTAATTAACCAAAAAAGGAGGAATGATGAGGAAAGATCACAAACATTTGCACATCAGATATGTTTCTAGAAGTAGACTGCCATGTAGATATTGAAAGATTCAAACTTTCAATAGCGTGACCCATTTCTCTGCATTGAGAAAAGAAAATGGGTAAATATCCCTAAATTCTAGCATGTCTTCTTAAAAAAATTCAATGCAACATGATGTGTTACTATTCCTGAGTCCTTCTTGAAGAGGCTATATAAGGGACTCTCTTATTATTGTAAAAGGATCACTCTCTGATTATCAGAAACAAAACTCTGCCCAAATTGAAAGGCATTACTGAGACTTTAAGCTCAGGTTGTTAATCATATTTTGTTATTGGAAGAAGAAAGCAAGTGACTTTTTAGACTTTGTGTTGTGATATCTTTGTTGTTGGGGAAACTGTTCTTATGTCTTTTTCCTTAATATATTTTTTGTTCCTTTAATTCAATAAGTAGAATTAGTGAAAGTAGTCAGGAAGTTGTCCTGAAGTCAATTGTGGAGACACTTTGTGCCCACATAATTGCCTTTAATGTGTTTTCTTTTTTGCTTCTGTATAAAGGACCTTGGGATGACTTTGTGCCCTCATTGTCCTTTGTATCTCACTCTTGGGCAATTCAGGTGGAGACTTTGTGCTACATGTCAATTTCTTGGTTACTACGTCCTTGGTTGCATTTTGTAATTACTACCAGGAGTATTCTTGTAGTTTGCTGAATAGTACTTTTGAAAGAAGAGGAGTGATTTCTGTCATTTCACTTGAGATTTTTCTTTTGATTTGCATGCATCATCTCTAAAGAAAAAGAGATGGATGGTTTATGCTACCCTTGAGTATTATTTTCTATTTATATATATATGGAACCTTCCCTTGATGAGAGGAGAGATTAGTCCCCTTTTGATGTGGTGAACCTACACATTTGGATGACTAATCTTCCTACTTTCGCTAATCATACCTATTTTGTTTATCAGTATGCTAATTGACAAAATATTCAACCAATAATTTTTGGTGACTCCGCTAGGGACATAACCCATTATTGTTATAACCTATCCATTGCACTTTGTTGTGGAAGAATGAACTACTCCAGTGTTTTCCCATTGTTAAACTTTTCCTCCCAGCCTCACGCAATAGTTTTTGGTGACTCCACTGGGGATATAGTTATGTGCATTTTGAAACCTCAAGTTTCAGATGGAATCAGTCTCTACCATTATCCATTATAGACTCCATTCCATTTTTGTGTTTTACCCATTATTATTATAACCTTATCATTCACCTCCATACTAACTGGGAAAGAACGTAGAGTTTAAAGCCTTAAGCTTCAAACTAAAGCAAGGTCAATTCTTTTCCATTTTTTTCACAATCTGGAAAATTCAAGGTATACACGAAGCCAAAGGGCTAAAGGTATTGTTGACCTTGTATTTAAGTTGGTACAATAAAGTAGTTTTGATCTATTTCCTTCACCATCTCACCTCTAAGAGCTTTCCTCCCACTAAAGTCAGATCTCCATTACCAAATGAAGTATCCATTTATGTTGTTGATAAAGCTTTAGCAATAATTACCCCTCTGAGATTTGTTATTCCTCCTTTTCATAGTCATATAATGGCAGTTCAAGGCCCCGAGGGTAATTTTTTTGGTCCTCTCAATCTTACTCCACCTCTACTTGAGATTCCACACAGTTCAAAGAAGAATTTCCCCAAATTATATGGTGATAGAAAATTTCATCTTGATGAACACATTACAACCTTCATCATAGCCTGCGGCATAATTGGAGTAGAATTTGAAGATGTAGCAGTCATGCTATTTATAGAAACATTGCAAGATGCTGATGCAGATTGGTTTTGTCATCTATAGGCTCAGTCATTAACTGATTGGAATACCCTCAAAGCTAAGTTTGAAGCCAAATTCAAACATGTAGAAGATGCACATGCACTTCTGGATCAACTTACACAGATGAATAAAGAACCTCATGAACCAATGAGAGACTTCATATCCAAGTTTGACAAACTGAGGAACAAAATTCCTATAATTTCTCAACCTAAAACTAAGAATCTCATATGCTTCTTCATTAATTCTCAGTTTCCTAAAGTAAGTTTTCATTTTTGATGTCCTGGTCAAATAGATCTTACTGCAGCTCAACATTTGGCCACTGAGGCAGAAGATGATCTCATCTTAGCAAGGAAGATAAGAAGAGATATAAATAGAAATATAACTTCATCATCTTCTAAATATTCATCTACAAGCACAACAAATCTAATGGTGCAGATGTTGGCAAATGAGTTGCTTTATCTTAAGAAGCAAATGGTGCAAGGAATGTCTTCTACTCCTTCATATAAACATATGCCAAGAAGGACATTTCCATATCAATCATATCAGGGCAATGCTGCCAAGAATTAAGGGCAATAAAATCATCTTCCCCCACAAGGGAAACTTGCCCTAGAAGCTCCTCCAACCAATTCAGCAATGGGATATCTTTAAGCAGAATGAGAGTTCTCTTTCTAGCCTGAATTGAATCAAGAAAATGGTGTTGATCTCCTTATAGAAAATCAAGAAGAATCAACTGGCGACTCCCACATTGGTTTCTTGAATTACCAGGATGAACCCAGAAGCAAAGGAGAAGCTTTTGATAGATCATATGTAGTGTTTACTAGATCCAAGAACTAATTAGTCTAGCAAGTTGATAAAGGGAAGATAGGGGAGCAACATCAACTATCAATTACAATTGATAAGTGTGGAACCACTCTATCTTTCCAGTTAAAAGATCTGGTGATCATCTAAAATGCAAGTACATCAATTTCACCTTCACCTTCTACTTTAATTTTACAAACCAGCTCTCCTCCCATCCCTCCTAAAACTCAAAAGGTTGAAATACCTTCCTCTATACCTAGCTCAATTTAGCCATTTGACATAATTGATCATGTCAAAAAGACAAAAATACAAATGTCTAAATTTGAATATTTATAGTCCAATCTTGATCAATTAGATAAGTTGGTCCAATGTGTCAAGAACCAAACCATCCCTATAGGACAAGAAGCTAGAAAGGTAACTCTTGATTCACCAAAGAACATGCTCATTCCAAATAATCTTGTCATTACTCCTCCAGCTACCCCTGGGAAAATAAAACCTTTCTATGTTTCCCTGTTAATAAAATGTCACAAGCTAAGTAATTATATTATAGACTCAGGTGCATCTAACAATGTCATGCCTGATAAAGTAGTTGAATCTCTTGGCCTCACACTGACCAAGACATTTAGGAGATGTTTCTCCATGGAAAACAAGTGAGTACCATTAGTGGGGCAAATCAAAGATGACCAATTTGCATTTGTAGCCTTTTAAGACAAGAGAGTCAAGATGACTGTCTTGGTGGCTGATGTCCCAGCATCCTATGACATTTTTCTTGGATGAAATTTTTGAAAGGACGTGGGAGGAGAACTAGGCATGGACCTATCTGAGGCAAAAATCCCTATCAAAGGCATAATGAAGAGGTTGCTCCATAAAAGGGAGGAAAAATATGTGGTCACCCAAACATCAGCCCCTGAAGCTCAAATTATTTTTTAATCCTTAGGTATGGGTAACTAATTTCTATCCATAGATGAAGTGCATGAAACATTTGATAAAATTATTGAAAGTGTCAGCTCAAATATTAATTCAAATACAATAGCAGAAGAACTAGTAGGTTGTAATACAAATGAAGGACCCTCTCTCTCTAATGAAGGAAGGTCTAGAGAAAAATCATTATCTGATGAGGTATGGACTCTGGAATTCGATGACAACTATTCCTCTATCGGTTCGGTAGCTGGGATTGTGTTGATATCTCCTCAAGGAGATATGTTTCCTTCATCTTACAAATCACAATTTAACAACACTAATAATATAGCTAAATATGAATCTCTATTGCTTGGAGTGAAGGCTGCTCAAGACAAAGACATCAAGTTTCTTCATGCCAAAGGGGATGCTGAATTAGTAGTTTGTCAAGTGAGAAACTTATACCAAACCAAGAATGAAATATTATGCCACTATCGCAACCTGGTTTGGGACCAAATTGAAAGATTTGATGCTTTCAACATTTTTGCCATACCCAAGGAATCTAATAATAGAGCTGATGCACTTGTTATTTCAAGAACTCTCTTAGTTCCTCACTCAGATCTGAAAGAAGATAGGTATACTATTGAGCTAGTCTGTAGACCAAGTGTTCCTAATAATGTTGATCATTGGCAAGTATTCAATGATGATCATCAAATCATTGCCTTCCTAAAATGAAAAGACATTTTTGAACAACTATGTTTTGAAGGCAGTAAACCTCAGAAGCATGAATCAGCCTCTGAATCTAGTTTAGATATAAATGAAGAATTATTCAACTCAAAGGAAATAAAATTCTTAAAGGCCTATTTTCTCTTGAGAGACTATTTGACAAGCATGATAGATTCATCAAACAACAACAAATAGATTCAATTTTCTCTCAACGATTCAATCAAGTAAATCTGACTACTCAAGAAAATCCCAAGATGGTTAACATTGGTAAGTGTGCACCCCTTAAGAAAGATTCAAGTTCACCACTTTACTCCATCAATACATGGATGTCTTAGCATATTCTTATAATGACCTGAAGTCTCTCAGACCTGATAAAATCTACCACGACATTCCTATCAAGGCTAATTCAATGCCATATAAGCAACAATCCAGACATTACAATCTGAAAATATCAGGTACTATTCTGTTTGAGATACAAAAAATGTTAAACACTAGAATCATCTTCAAAATACATCATTCCACATGGATTGCAAACATAATGCCTGTAAGGAATAAGAGTGACAAAATTTGCATTTATGTAGATTTTAGGAATCTGAATCAAGCATCTTTGAAAGATAATTACCCTTTGCCAATTATGGATCAAGTGCTTTAAATAGTGACAGGTTCAGAGATGTTATCAAGGCTAGATGGATTCTCTAGATATAATCAAGTTGAATTTAGTGAAGTAAACCAACACAAGACTGCATTCACCACACCTTGGGGTACATTTGCATATAGAAGAATGTCTTTTGGCTTGATAAATGATGGTGCCACCTTTCAAAGAGCAATGGACCTGGCTTTCAAAGATGAGATAGGTCAATTCATAGTGGTATACCTTGATGACTTAACCATCTTTTTAAAGCACCATTTTGATCATGTACGCCACTTACAACAAGTGCTAGAGCGCTACCATCAGAATGGTATTTCCTTGAACCCTAAGAAGTCTATTTTTGGAGTAACAGAGGGGAAACTCCTCGAACACATTGTGTCTAAAGAAGGCATAAATATTAACTTAGATAGAGTCAAGTCTATTCAAGAGCTTTATTTACCTATAAGTAAAAATGTTGTTCACTCTTTCTTTGAAAAGGTGAATTTCTTACGGAGGTTCATCCCCAAATTTGTTGAGAAGACTAGACGCATTGTGAATATGATGAAAGGGAAGACCACCTTCAGCTAGACTAAAGAAGGCAAGTTAGCATTTTAGGATATCAAGACTTCCATTGCCCACGCCCCTACTTTGATTTGTCTAGATTACAAAAAAAATTCATCATATACAGCTATGCTTCTGAACACATGATTTCAATAATTCTTATTCAATAGGACAAGGAAGGTATGGAATATCCCATTTATTTCATGAGTTGCCATATCAAAACCCATGAGATGAACTATTCAAACGTAGAGAATCATGCTTATGCAGTGGTGAAAGTAGTCAAACATTTCTGCTTCTATATCCTAAATTCACACACTACTGCCTTGATTCCTGACACTACAATCAAGTCCACATTAACTCAACATGAGTTTGGCACAAAAAGAGGTAATTGGATTGCAAATATCCAAGATTTTGATCTAGATATTAAGCCAACAAAGCTAGTCAGGGGAAAAGGCCTATGCCAATTAATTGTTGACAATGAGCCAAAAGATACACATCATGTAGAAGCTAAAGTGGAAGACACATGAACAGTCCTTTTTGTCTCCACTACCAATGAGTGGTGTTTAGGTATTGCTCATTTCCTTACTTATTATGAATGTCCTAGTCATTTGTCTTATAAAGAAAGAAGGACTATCAAGTTGAAAGCTACCAATTTTATCCTTTGAGACAACGGCTTATACAAGAGAAGCATAGATGGAGTATTCCTTCGTTGTGTATAAAAAGAGCAACAAAGCCAACTTTTGAAATCTTTCCAAAATCTAGCCTATGGAGGACATTTTTATGCTCTTGTAACTACTCACAAAATTTTGCGAGCTAGCTATTACTGGCCAACTCTTTTCCAAGATGCATATAAGTGGGTGAGAAAATGTGAACTCTGTCAGTAATTTGTTGGAAGACCCAAGTTAGCTGCCCTACCTCTCAAGCCAGTGATCATAGAAGAACCTTTAAAACAATGGGGGATTGATTTTATTGGGACTATAAACCCATCTTCAAGTGTTGGACATGATTATGTCATTACAGCAAGTGACTATTTCACTAAGTGGGTAGAAGCAATCCCAACTAAGCATGCTACTTCAGAAGTTGTATGTAATTTCCTCAAGGAGAATATCATTTCCAGGTTTGGAGTTATAACCAAAATTTTTTATTAAAAATGCAACTTGTTTCACCTCCCAAGAGATTACACAATTCTATTTCCATTATGGAATTACACTCTCCTACTCTTCTGATTATTTTCCACAAGGGAATGGACAAGCCAAATCAAGCAATAAGAACCTGGTAACTATCATCAAGAAGCTAGCATATGACAATCAAAGGACATGGCATAAAGAATTAGTTGATGCTCTATGGGCAAATAGAATCACACCAAAGAAGGTAATTGGTATGTCTCCTTTTCAACTTCTTTATGGTATCAATGCTAAAATACCAATCACCTTAGAATTGCCAACCTTGAAATTGGCAAAGGAAATTAAAGATCAGATATTTGAAAGCCCTCTTGATAAGAGAATCATGTGCTTGACTGAGCTGGATGAATAAAGAACCATGGTGGTGGACCGAATTGCTTCTCATCAATGTCTGGTAAATAAACTCTTTGACCAAAAGGTCAAAAATCATGATTTCCAAATTGGGGATCAAGTCCTGCAATGGGACAAAAGGAAGAGAACTAAAAGGGATGCATGGAAAGTTCAGATTCCTTTGGAGAGGCCCATTTATAATTCATCAACACAATGGTGAAAATAGATTTTTGCTAAAATATCAAGATGGCACACTCTTTTCTCTACCTCACAATGGGCAGCATTTGAAACACTTCAACTCTTGTAGTATCAGATCATTGCATCTGTACATATGTATATTTGTATAGTTTTTTATTCTATTTTGTTTTGTTTGTTTTCATTTTTGATTCCTTCCATTTTTGGGTAACATGACTTTGTAACCCAATGGTACACATGAAGACACTGGAGATTCTAGATTCTACTCCCTTCAATTCTTTTTTACAATTGATAGAAGTTCCCCATCTGGAGCCAGCTGTTGTCCCCCAAAAATAGACTTCTCATTTTTTGGGACAACATGTGAACTATTTTGGTTCCTCAGACCAAAATAATCTCTTCCCTTATCAAAATTTGTTCTAAGCATTCAAATTCCTCATTTTTCAAGCTTCTCAAAAAAACTGTAAACTCTACAGGCTTGAATCTATAGACTCTGTAGGCTTGAATCTACAGACTCTACAGGATTGAATCTACAGGATCAGTAGGAAGAGAAATATACAGACTCTATAGGAAGAGAATCTACATACTTTGTAAGAAAATAGAATCTACGGACTCTACAGAAAAATAAAATCTATGAACTCTACAGGCCAAGTTCAACGGATTTCACAGGTTGATTTCTACCAACTCTACAGGAAAGAAGCAAGCTCTCAACACTTAGGTTATTTCTAAGTTGGTTTAATGACAAGGCTCAACCAAAAGAGTTCATAAGCAAGTTTCTAAGCAAGGATTGAACCATTGAACTTTGAATCATCAAGGTTCAATGGGTTCAATTGGTTCAAAGGTTCAACATCAGTAGCAAAAGTTAAGTGCATTTGTCAAGGTTCAAAGTTCAACCACTTCAAAGAGAATAAGGCTTGAACCTTTGAACCGTTTAACCATTGAACCACTTTGGTTCAATAGGTTCAATGACCAGAGGGTTCAACGAGTTCACAGATTCAAAGGTTCAACGAGTACAATGAAGATCAAAGAGCTTAGAAAGAACAAGGAAGTGAAGGACTAATGGTTCAACAGGTTCAATCAAGGTTCAAAAAAATTTTGAGGCTTGAAGCATTGAACCATTGAACCACTTGATTTCAAAAGGTTCATAGGTTCAAGGTTTAATGGGTTCAACAAGGCTTGTTTCAAAGAATCTTGGATCAAGCGGTCAAAGGGAATGAACCATTGAACCATTGAACCAAAGTTGGTTCAATCAGTAGGTTCAAGGGGTTGCCCCAAAGACAAAGGATCAGATACCCTTGCAGAGGGTGGTGAACCAAGGCCTAGAACCTTTACAAAGGGCAGTGAGCAAAAACCTGATAGAACTTAGTAGATGCTGCCAAGTGTCATCTTCTGAGCCTCATTTCACTTTGTTTCTAAGAGTAGTAGATGCTTCCACATGTCATAATTTGAGATTCACATAAAATCAACTAAGGAAAATTTCCAAGGGAAAAATAGTGCTTGTGGAGGACACTTAGAAGCCAAAGTGAACTGTTGAAAAAACCTGAAAGAATAATTCAGAGCTCAAATAGCCCTTACAAAAGGCAGGAAGGGGGAAAATGAACCAATTCAAAGATCAAAAAGAGAAAAGGGATTTCCTTCAAAAAAGTTCCCTCAGTGGAAAGACAAAGGCAAGAAATGAATTCTTTTATACTTCTATCTGAAGGAGTTCATTCAGACAAAAAGTTTGAGGAAATTTGGAGAAGTTGTGGGAGAAAAAGCAAAAGAATTTTTGAAGGCCAAAGACAAAGCAGCTGAAACAATTCTTGCAAAATTTTTGTTTGTTGGAAAATGTCTACAAAAAAAGTTTGTAAGAAAGCTTTGAAGGACTCCAAAGACAAAAGGCTGCCGAAGGACCCCAAAGGGCAGGTACTTTTGCGGGGGACTCTCGGCTGCCAAATTAAAGGACACATCCCCAAAGCTAAAGGGTCACCTTCCCTTCAGGAGGATGTAATACAAGAAATTTGAAGGAAGCAAGTAGCAAAAAAGGCTAAATCAAGAGAAAGCCAAAGAAATTCTAAGGGGTGATGTGCATGAAGACATCAAAGTCAAGAATGATGAACTAGCCATTGGAAATTCAAATGTAGTGATGGGTGCATGAACATCAATTTCAAGGTTTGCAAAATAGCTGTTGATTTTGAAAAGCCTTAAAGAAGAGCCAAAGAACTTAGTGACCTACCAAAAAAAGCTCGAAGGCCATCCAAAGACCACTCGAAGGGCAGATATCCTTGCGGGGGGCTCTTCCTGACCCAAAACGGACCCGAATGCATTCAAAGGCTTTAAGGCCAAGACCAGCAGGAAGCAACTAAGGAACAGAGCATCAAATTGAATCAAGGACCCAATTCAATTAACAAAAAAAGGAGGAATGAAGAGGAAGGATCAGAAACATTTACACATCAGATATGTTTCTAGAAGTAGACCGCCAGGTGGATATTGAAAGATGCAAATTTCAATAGCGTGACCCATTTCTCTGCATTGAGAAAAGAAAATGGGTAAATGCCCCTAAATTCCAACATGTCTTCTTAACAAAATTTAATGCTACATGATGTGTTACTATTCCCAAGTCTTTCTTGAAAAGGCTATATAAGGGACTCTCTTATTATTGTAAAAGGATCACTCTCTAATTATCAAAAACAAAACTCTGCCCAATTTGAAAGGAATTATTGAGACTTTAAGCTCAGGTTGTTGATCATATTTTGTTATTGGAATAAGAAATCAAGTGACTTTTCAGACTTTGTGTTGCGATATCTTTGTTGTTGGGGAAACTGTTCTTATGTCTTTTTCCTTAATATATTTTTTGTTCCTTTAATTCAATAAGTAGAATTAGTGAAAGTAGTTAGGAAGTTGTCTTGAAGTCAACTATAGAGAGACTTTGTGCCCCCATAATTGCCTTTAGTGTGTTTTCTTTTTGTTTTTGTGTAAAGGACCTTGGGATGACTTTGTGTCCTCATTGTCCTTCGTATCTCACTCTTGGGCAATTCAGGTGGAGACTTTGTGCTACATCTCAATTTGTTGGTTACTACATCCTTGGTTACATTTTGCAATTACTACCAGGAGTATTCTTGTGGTTTGTTGAATAGTACTTCTAAAATAAGATTGATTTCTATCATTTCCCTTGAGATTTTTCTTTTGATTTGCACGCATCATCTCTAAAGAAAGAGAGATGGATGGTTTATCCTACTCTTGAGTATTATTTTTTGTTTATATATATATATATATATATATATATATATATATATATATATATATATATATATAGGGAACCTCCCCTTGATGAGAGGAGAGATTATTCCCCTTTTGATGTGGCGAACCTACACATTTGGATGACCAATCTTCCTACTTTGGCTGATCAGACCTATTTTGTTTATCAGTACACTGATCGATAAAATATTCAAAAATAATAAGGATAGCCACTAAATTTGACTTCCCTAATGTAGGAATAGGTGGTTAATTGTAAGAAGTAGTGACCCCATTTGGTGATCTCATGCTTCAATACTATTGATAATATTTCTTTCCTAAGTTTTTAATCAAACATGGTAAAGATGTAGGAGACAAAACCATCATTCACTTTCTTGAACTATTGTCTACTAGCCTATAGTGTAAGATTAGGGTAGTAATTGTATACTCTATTTTCCTCAAGAATTGTATTGAGGCCTATAAACAACCTTCCTTTGGCCAAGATATATATAACATAAGATGTCATGTACAACTTGTTCATTGTTTGCACCTCCATTAGTTACTTATCCAGGGGGTCAGTTATCAATTTGGCCCAATGAATGTATTTTTTGTTTATTTTGATGACCCAGATATATTGATACGTCCATTCTTAAAAAAAATTGGAATCATGATTACTAGTGACTATGTGTAACATTATGATAATCTTCCCTACCTCATCTCTTATATCAGGCCTATATATGGTCTTAGGTAACCTAGTAGAGGAATGTTTGGGGTACTTGAGCCATTAAGTTTTATTATCTTATGACACCCCTCTCACTTGTCCTCATAGAATTATGCAAATGTTTGTGGAGCTATATCCAAATAACTCTCAAATTTAGGAATTACAAATACTTAGTTAATGATTTTTTGGTCTAGATATATAACCTTTTCCCCTTTATCACTATAGAATTATCTCTTCTTAAGATCATAGTTTTGGTCCATTTTGATGACCAACTCAAGGATTTGAATAGATAGTGGGAAAGCTTCACCTTATGGTAAGCCAAAGTCATAGATACTCTAGCTCTTGTCACTTTTAAATTATGCACCTATCTTGGCCAAAAAATATCCTGTGTCAATGTGACTTGAATAAGTATCCTTTATTTTTTTAACATTGGACTCCAAGATTGGAGTCCCTCTAGTGACCTTATATTTAAACTTCATTTCCTTAGGAGACATGGATAATGAAGTTGCTACTTATGAAAAATGAAATATAAAAGATAGTAGGATCTATAGGTGCTTGGAGCAAATATTTTATTCAACAGAAGTTGGAGGTGTCTAAAGCACATGAATGTTATGATAGAACTAGGAGGTGATGGAAGCATGTTGAGTATCTGACATTCTAAGTTCTAGCAAAAGTGGGAAGTACTAGAAGTAGGTCCACTTTTCACAAAGGCTCAGAAGCTTATAGGGATTAGAGGTTCTCAAGGTAGTTTCCAGGTCTATAAAGATGCTAGGGGAAATATTTTCAAGGGAATATTCTCTATTTTAAATATGAAGTATATAATTGGTAATATTTTTTACAATTAATGAAAAAACTAGATTTAAATTATGAAATCTTGGAGGAAAAATAAAGGGATTTTGGTAAAATTGAATGGTTTTCAACCGTGAAACCCTATAAAATCTTAGAAAAACCTAGTATAACCCTAAACACATGATTTTGAACTTATAAATGATTTAAATGACAATTATAATGAGAAACCCTAGCCAGCTAACTCTAGAAAAAGTTTAATTTGGAAAAACTTAGAAAGAAATGTAAATTACTTGAAAAAGGCTTCAAACTAAAGGGTAATGGTGGAAAAAAATAAGTAAAATGCTCTTCAAACATGTTCCAAACCTAATGTGGAAGATTTTTTATATTTGTGGCTCATAGGTATAGGTACATGGTCTTATATGAATTAAGGTTTATTTGTAAGGGTCACTACTTAAGCTCTAAAAACACACTTAATAATATAAACAAATGATAAATAATATTTTAGAATGACCTAGATTTTATATAAAACTCTAAACTTAATGAATTTATAGTGGTCGATGGCAGATATTAGACCTACTTGAAGTAGGTCCACTCTTTGTGGATTAAAAAATTTGGTTTGGTGGAAGATAGAACCTAAAAATCACTTTGAAAATTTACAATGTTCACTTTGGTTTATGAATCCTACAAATTATAGGCTTGGAAGAAGGTATATATTATCGTGCACATTAGACATTGCACATTTCACAATGTGTAATGTACACCTAGGGTTTTAGGTTATAGAGAAAGGGGTTATTGATCATCCAAAATAAAGATGTTTTCCAATGTGATCAAACCTAATGATATATTTTTCATTTTTATTTGAATGATCTGATCACCATATTATTTTGTTAGCCTTATCTTATTCCTATCTAAAAATCATCCTCTCATCTAAAAACATTTACAATATGCTTGTCACTATTGAAAACTTGCCAATTAGTTTTATTATTAGGGACATAGGGTTCTACAATTAGCCTCACATGTTGTCTATTTTTATTTTTTATTTCCACTGGTAGGTTATATTGGGATCCTACCAAATCTATGTTTTCAACATCTTTATTATGTACCTTGGGTACCACTTGTGTATTCAAGGAAGTGAAGACTTCCAAAAAGTCCAAAACTCTATTTGTGGAATACCTTAGAAATTTGGTTTTTGACAATTTTTTATCTTACTTGATGAAAAATAAGTTCACTATCACCAAATATCTATAAAAACTTGATTCCTCTTTAATTGGCCAACTAAAGGCTAAGAATCAAGGCTTCATATTCAGCCATGTGATTGGTACAACTGAATTAAAGTCTAAATGAGTAGAAGTAACTCTCCTTCAATAAGGAGAACATTAAAATCCTTACACTTGCACCATTGCTACTTCTTGATCCATCAAAAATAAATACCACATCCATAGAAGATCTTCTAATAGTTTGAATAGGTTTGGAATAATTACATTACTCTTGTGAATGCAATATGCTCCTAACCTTGTTTCCTATACATAGTCATAAGGATCAAATTAAAGGGATGATCACCATTCATCCAAATGAGTGTCTAGAATTTATTCTACAAGTGTTGCATCCTCATGATAATTCTCCTCTTATTGATCTTGTAATGTACAATTCATTTCTATGGGAGCGATAGGATTGTGTGGCTCTATACGACCTTTTAAAATTATCTCATTTATTATTAATACTCTAGTTTCATATCTTGTTCCAAGTAGTATATGAGATCAATCTTTATATATATATATATATATATATATATATATATATATATATATATATATATATATATATATATATATATATATATATATATATATATATATATATATATATATATATATATATATATCCTCCCATATTTATAGTGAAATATCATTAAAGATAAATAGCAAAGTAATGAGAGAGATCTATGATTGAAATATCTTGAGTAATTGATAGTATTGAATAAGTATTAATAGTGAGTTTTAGTAACTTTAAATTTCGTTATATTTAAACAATAATCCCATCCAATTGTACTAATCCTTATTAATAGGTGTGTATTTTATTCCCAAAGAATCAGTTATTTCCTTGGGCATCACTAAACTACTAGCCCCTGAATCTAAAATGAAATTATGAACCAGATATTTCCTTACTATAAGTGAAAGATAAAAGGGTGAAGGCTTACCACATTTTCCTAATTTAGTGTTAGCTTTTGGTTGACACAAATTAGTTGCAGTTGTAGGTTCCTTGGATCAAACCTTCTCTAATGTCTATAATTCTTTAAAGCCACTTGTAGTAAATCCCTTTGAGATGGTATAGATAGTGCTTCCCACATAATGATGTTTAGATTAGTCTTATTAATTTTTTTAGCTATGCTAAGAGGAATATTACTAAACTTTTGTAGTGATTTTGTAGGGAATGCATCCTCTTTTAAATTATTTGGAGTGGGTGCCTTTACTTTGAATTGATTTGTGGGTACAAAGGTCAGCCTTTGTACCATGTTTCTCTCTATTAGTTCTATTGCAACTTTATAAGTTAAAGCTTGCTCTACCCTGGGGGACTAATCAATTTCTATTGCTCTTTTATTGGAGCATGTATTAGCCACTATAGTACCTCCACCATTGAAAAATGCTTCATCCTAGATTATTCTAATGAATTCATCCTACTACCAGTTCAGAAGAGTTTTTTCATCTTAAACAGGTTATTATGCATCTAATTATTGGTAAGTGGGCTCTTCTTGATGTTATTGCATGCTTATTATGCCTTGCACCTTTAAGGCTTAACTAATCACACCATTGGGGAAAGTGTTCTACTTATGTGATTGATTTTAGGGATAATACCACCCATACTCTTGAGCCAAATGTGTTTGAATAGAGACAATAGCTTTAAAAGATTTTGGTGCTGGTAAAGCAAAGATGTTTGGAGGTCTTAGTTGTGAATTTTATCCTTGTTACTAATTTTTGGCTTGATAAGCTTGGCTATGTCCCTAGTATGGTTTCCTATTCCCTTGGTATGAGGTATTAGTAGGTTGAAAAGGATTTTCGCCTTACACTTACTATCACTTCATTGCTACCAAATCATTTCTAAGAATCTTTAGTAATGAATTTACTTCATATAAATCATCAGTGGATATAGGAGTCAAAGTAGGTGCATTGTTTTTTGTGGGAATTGGATCAAGTGTAGGGGGAATATGAGCTATTTCTAGAAAAAGAGGCATTGACAACATTGATAGAATTTTTTTGGCTTAGATTTGACAATATTTTTCCATTATTTTAATATTATAAGTTGTAGGAAGTGTGGTACCACCCATTTAATAAATCATTACAACTATATCACTATTGAGGGATTTTAGGAAATACAAGAAAGTATTATTTGAATCGGGTTTAACAAAGACTTGGACTCTATTATAGGTCTTCTAGAAACAATAATTAAATTAAGTCATTTGCTCATGAGGAGCTCATTAAATAGTAGTTAACATTTCAACAAGGGAAAGGTGGTCACTCTTGTTTTCAAAATGGCTACATAGTATAGTTATTAAATCATTCTAAACTCGGATTGAGGTGGGGACAAGGCCTCTATACCATTGTAAATATTTGCCTTTAAAAGAGGAGACTAGAAATGTGATTGCAACATTATCTTGGACCACATTATGGATTAAACATAGGTTATAAATATCTTATATGGCCTTTTAAGTAGTGGTAGAGGTTTTATTGATAAAATATGATCAATTTTTTGAGGCCAAAGTATGTATGTCATCATGTTGTGCCAATAGGAATGGACTAGTATTAAAGGGTGTAAAATTTAAATTTCTAGCCATAGTGGGAGGTATAAAATTGAAAGGAGTTACCATAGAAGATAGGAATATAACTATAGGATTTAATTTAGGCTGAGGGGTGATTGTTTTTTAATCTCTTTTTAGATGGAAATTACAATTCTAAAAAATCAAACCTCTTACCTTTTGTAGATGATCTAATTTGCTTGCTGGGCATACATTACCCTAAAATTGTGAGCTTGTAAGCTATTAGAATCACTAGGTAATTGTGATTTATGCATAAATATTGTACAACACTCATTGAGAATGTATCTAATCATTTTGTATTTTTGGGTCTCATTGGATGTGTCAAAAATTATTATCACATAGATTGCACCTATCTTGATTCTGAGTTTATTGTGAAATTGCCTAATGATACAATAGAAAAACTTCTAAAGCTATGGAACATTAGATAATTGAGGTTAGTCTATAGATAAGGTCAAATTCCTTTTATTAAATTTGATGCAAACTGATAAATTACTAGTTTTATGGAAATATTAATCTTTAGTGCTTTTGAAACCTAAACTAGGGTTTTGATAGGGAAAAGGGTTCAAAAATTGAAATTTGTATAAAATAAAAAATATGGTGATTGCACCAATAATTTTATAGTGGAATTTAATGCTTTCTTTGTAAACTTAGTAGATCATAAAATATGTTGAATTTGTTTAAGCATATACTCATACAAATACAATTCAAATATAGTATTTTGGCTACTTTTCTTAAACAAAAAAATATATTTAATCCAAACAATGTTTTCAATAGGGTAAGATACCATAGATGAATTTATTGGGATTGAAACAAAGAGACAAAGATTCCATAAATAATCAAACAACTTGCACACATTGAGATCTCTTAAGAAAAGAAAGTAAAATCCTCAACTTTATTTCGCTCCAAAGGTTACAAATTATAGTAAATATATTAAAAAAGGTAAAAAATATAGCTAGAATTTAAAATATAGAATGGGACATGGGTTTTTTCATTTTTATACAAAATATATCCAAGATGAGATGTAGTTAACCAAACATAAACACCTAGTTGAATAAGATCATGTAAATCTAAAACCCCTCATGCGAAAGAGGTAGGTTATTCAATTTTTGGTGTCGTGGACTTGTGGAATAGCTAAAAAATAGGATGCACAAGTTGGTTATGATATTTGGCATGGTATGGCATGGATATAATTATTAGACCTATATGAAATGCTTCTTCATCTGGAAATGGCTGAAAATATCATCCTCATGCAAAAGGAGGTGCCCAAAATAGAACCGGTCTTTTATAATAAAAGACAAATTTTAAATAAATTCAAATTAATTTCATCCAAAAACCCCTAATTTGTAGAACTCAATTGAGACTTTTACAACTTTTAAGTCTCAATCACTTTTGGAAAAATGAACCATGCAATTTCTACTTCATGATTTTACACATTTCAATAATTCATATTTGGCAAAATGGAAATTGCAATTTGCACTTGTGCTTTTCACAACTTTCACACTATCAAAAAATATAAAGTGTGACATATTTTTTTCTCTTTCTCTAAAAGAATTAAAAAATACAGTTGTACCTTTGCAATGAAAATACAACTTACAATGTTTTTTGAAATGAAATTACAAATGATAATATAACATTTGAAAATATTCAAGAGAGAGGAAATATTAATAAATGCTCAAATTTTTTTCAGCTTTCCTATCATTCTTGGTCTACAATATCTGAGTATATGCATCAAATGCCTTGAATATTTCCTATATGCATTCTAGATCTATCCTGTACGAGTAGATATCAGAGGCTACACAATTTACTTAAACATTAAATAGTTTTCTTCTAAAATTCCTTATCCCCTACATCTCTATTCTCATCTTATCAAGTGCTCATTCATACCTGGTGAAATGATGTATAGAACTTAGGGTGAAGATTACCTCTTTTGTAGAGTCTTTCTCAACTACCTCTTTAAAATTATTCTAGACATTCTCAACCTGAAGGAAATTATTAGCATCATCTACTGGTTTACATGACATTGTGTTCATCATGCCTTTGATCTCATAACATACATCAATTAAATTATCATGATCCTCCTTGACTTGATCAATAGACTCTGTTTGTTATCTTATCTATAATTGAGTATAGGCTAGTTTCGCATGATCAACATCACTCTTAAATATATTCTCAACTATGAGGGTATTCATATAGATTGATTTTGTGACTATAAATTTAGGATCATACATGTTTATTGTCTTAATTTCTTCTTCATAGTAATTGATATTATATTTCAAAATATTATTCCACTCCATGATGATTCCATAATGTTCCATCAGTGCTACAATAACCTTGTTTCCTTTAGTAACTAGTTCCTTACACCATTCTTTCATTTCCATTCTCATATGATCAATCTCTTGAACAAAATCAATTGTATCTTAATTTGGACTAATTAGATGCACTGCCTATGGTTGTTGTAATGATTCAAAAGGTTGTATGGACTAACTTAGCGATTTTGTAAGTTGATCTACTTTTATATTTAGTTCATCCTTATTGGATTTATCATGATTAATTCTTAATAAAAAAGAGTTGATATTATTTTGCACATCATGTTTGAGTCCATATCTTGTTTTCTGACCAAGATGTATTTGATAAATCTAATAATCCCCTACCATAAGATCTTCTTTTTATTTTTTTGGTGGAGCGATTGGAATTTAAACATATTTCTTCCCCCTTATCATTATTGAATATCTTTGAAAGGGTCCTAGGAGTAGGTTTTGACTTCTTATTGAAATCTGACATGCCAAAGTCTAATGTACTAGGACCAATCATCTATTTCCTCTTCATACTCGCTAATTGGGATAACAAATTGAGGGTAGCCTTTTCTTGTTGTTTTGATGTTATGACTAAAGAATCAATAGCTGATGTTGTTACACTAGCAGACATTGTGACCAAAGTAGACTCCTATGAAAATCATTTCATTGGTAGCTTAAGATGTTCCTATGAATTTACACTTTCATCAGTGATCTACAAATAAATGTTTTCAACAAGTATTTTTTCTTCTCCAATCTCGACTTATGGTATTTTAGAAACAATGGAAGTGGATGAAGTGTAGGAAATAAAAGTAACTATGTCTATTGGGGGAGTGGAGGATGGAATAGATATAGGAGTTGTGAATTTGGTAACTAGTGGAAGGGTGGAAGCTAAAGTGTTAAATATGTTAATCAGATGAGTAAGACCACTTAGGGTTGGTGATGTGAAGCTAGTGGGTTGAGATGAAGGGGAAATAGTACTTGTCCTAGGCGTTGGAATAGCCTAAAAAACTATAGTCATGATGAATAATTCCATAATAATGTACTATTGGGTGGTATTTATAATTAAAGGTAACGAAATGGAAGGAATTAAAAATGGAATGGAAAATGGGAGTGGATCAAATAGGGAAGGTAAATTTGGGGGAAGGGAAAGTGGAGTGGAAACTTAAGATTACACTGTTAGGGGACTGTGAATGTCCAATTTACTTACTTGTTTTAGTTACAATTGGCTTATTAATGTGGGTAATATGGGTGAAATGATAGGTGGAGTGGAAACTTGTAGAGGATTTGACACTAGAGGTGGGTGTGTGGAAACCTATTATACTAGGGGGTTAGAAATTGGAGGTGAAATGGGAACCTGAGATATTGGAGGCATGGAGATAACTGGTTGAGGCATTGAAACATATTGAACAATATGGTAAGGAGAAGGGGGAGAAATGGAAATAAGAGTCAATAATATGGGATATAAAATTATGGAACCCAATGAAACTATTGTCTCTTTAGGTGAAAGATCGATTGGTTTATCTGTAGCTTCTCCATGTCTACTTGATTATCCTTTCTTTTTCGTTTTCTTTTTCTTTGACTCCTATAAGGATTCTCTAGGGCCCTCTTTTAATGGGATGATCCCCTCTACTTTGAATCTAAGGATATTTTCCCTAACCCCTATTGTTTATCTCATGACTTACAATCCCTTACTCCTCATCCAATTGTTTGTTCTATTAATTATAGGGGTTATTGTATCAAATAGAGAGAAAGACTCAAGAAGTGACCACTTAACTTATGGTAAGGTATAGAAATGGTCTGTGTAAGGTATATTATGTCCACTCTATATTTTTTATCCACCAAGTCATCAGGGACTAGTGCAAGATCATAATCCCTTATCTATTTTAGGGACATCCTATAATAGTCCCTTATCCTAACCATATCTTTGTCATCAAAATATTCCCAAAAATACTCATAAAATGACACATGTTCATATGTGGAACATACTAGCATAGTAGTGATTTTTCCAGAAAGATAAAAATATGGTCTAGGCTCTAAAGTCTTTAGTTTTACTTGGCTCATTGTAGCCTCTGCACATCAGGCCATCAAGAGGGACTAGCATGTGTGGCAGCTAATGAGAATTTGGAAATGTATCCCTAATTTGGCCTATCATAAATAATATCATGTTTGCATAAGCTACCTAACCAACTCTAATAATGCCAAGTTATCACTCACATAATAGGGAAGTGTATAGGGATATCCAATGAATCCAACTTCCCTGATGTAGGAATAGGTGGTTAATTATATGAAGTAGGAACCCCATTTGGTGATCTCATGCTTCGCTGCTCTTGATAAGAT
This sequence comes from Torreya grandis, assembly GCA_037957365.1. Lineage (NCBI taxonomy): Eukaryota > Viridiplantae > Streptophyta > Pinopsida > Cupressales > Taxaceae > Torreya > Torreya grandis. The sequence goes on from JARHVA010002683.1 coordinate 1,651,772, forward strand.
TTCTTTCCTAAGTTATTAATCAAACATGGTAATGATGTTGGAGATAAAAACATCATTCACTCTCCTAAACTATTGTCTACTAGTTTGTAGTGTAAGATCAGGATAGTAATTGTATACGTTGTTTTCCTCAAGATTTGTATTGAGGCCTAGGAACAATTTTCCTTTAGACAAGATATATATAAAATATGATGTCATGTAGAACTTGTTCATTATTTACACCTCCATTAGTTACTTATGGAGGGGGTGACTTATCAATTTGGCCCATTGAATCTATTATTTATTTTTCTTGATGACCCATATATACTGAAAAATCCATTCTTGAAAAAGATTGGCATCATGATTGTCAGTGACTATGTATAGCAGTATGATAATGTCTCCTACCTCATCTATGATATCAGGCCTATATATGGTCTTAGGCAACCTAGTAGAGAAATGTTTGGGGGACTTGAGCCATTGAGTTTTATTATCTTATGACACCCCTCTCACTTGTTTTCATAGAATTGTGTAGATGTTTGTGGAGTTATATCCAAATGAATATCAAATTTAAGAATTGTAAATAATGAGTTAATGATTTTGGGGTCTAGATCTAGAAACTTATCCCCTTTATCACTGTAGACTTGTCTCTTGTCAGGATCATAGTGTTGGTCCATTATGAGGACCAACTCAAGGATTCTAATAGATAGTTGGAAGGCTTCACCTTATGCTAAGCTAGAGTCATAGATACTCTAGATCTAGTCACTTTTGAATTTTTCACCTGCATTGGCCCAAAAATCTCATAGGTCAGTGTGACCTAAATAAGTATCTTTTATTTTTGCATTATTAGACTCCAAGATAGGAGTCAATCTAGTGACCTTATATTTGAGCTTCATTTCCTTAGGAGACATTAAGAATAAAGTTACTACTTATGAAAAACCAACTATAAAAGTTTGTAGGATCTATAGGTGTTTGGAGTAGTTATATTCTTAAACAGAACTTGGACGTGTCTAAAGCATGTGAATGTTATGGCATAACTAGGAGGTGACGGAAGCATGTTGAGTATTTAACATTCTACATTCTGGCAGAAGTTGGAAGTGCTTGAAGTAGGTCCACTTTTCACAAAGGCTCAGAAGCTTATAGGGATTGGAAGTTCTTAAGGCAGTTTACAAGTCTATAAGGATGTTGGGGTGAATCTTTTAAAGGTAATTTTCTCTATTTTAAATAGGAAGTATATTATTGGTAATATTTTTCTCAATTAATGAAAAAATTATATTTCAATTATGAAATCTTGAAGGGAAAATTAGGGGATTTTGGTAAAATTGAATGGTTTTAAACCATAAAACCCTATAAAATTTAAGAAAACCCTAGTATAACCCTAGACACATGATTTTGAACTACTAACTGATTTAAATGACAATTCTAATGAGAAATCATAACTAGCTAGCTCAAGAAAAAATTTAATTTTGAAAACCTTAGAAAGAAATTTAAATTACTTGAAAAAGGCTTCAAACTAAAGGGCAATGGTGGAAAAAGAGAAGAAAATTCCCTTTAAATATGCAAAGCTAATGTGGAAGATGCTTTATATTCATGACTCATAGGTATAGGTACTTGGTCATACATGGATCGAGATTAATTTGTAAGGGTCATTGCTTAATCTCCAAAAACACACTTAATAATTTAAACAAATGATAAATAACTTTTTATAATATCCTAAATTTTATATAAAACCCTAAATTTAATGATGTTATAGTGGTTGGTGACAGATGTTGGACCTACTTGAAGTAGGTCCACTCTCTATGGATTAGAAAATTTGGTTTGGTAGAAGATGGAACCCAAAAATCACTTTGCATATTTAAAATGTGTAATTTGAGCTTGGGTTTATTAATCCTACAACATATAGGCTTGGAATAAAGTAGATACTATCATGCACATTGCACATTTCACAATGTGTAATGTGCACCTAGGGTTTTGGGTTATAAATAAGAGGGGTTATAGGTTTGTTGGGATTCAAAACCTATCATGAACTTTGCACATTTGAAAACATGTAAAGTGCATGCCAAGATCTAGATTCCACTAACTTTTGTGTGTGGTGAGATTTGGAGCCCACCATGCATTTTGCACAATGTGAAAACATACAAAGTGCATGGTAAGTTACAAATTCAACATGTTTTAGGAGTTGGTGTTTTATGGGATCTGGAGCCCAAGTGCAATTTTCACATTGTGAAAATGTGTAAAGTTCATGTTGGGTTCTAGATCCTACCATTTTAGAAGATGGTGTTCTTTTGGATATAGAACTCATAAAGTAATTTTCATCCAAAGTTTTGGATTCTACAATGTAAAAATGGAATGTGGGTTGTTTTGGAGGATTTAGTATTTTTCCTAAAAAACAAAGGGGTTTTCACTTGGGATATAAGATGCAATGATTTTTTACGACAAAAATATAAATAGAAAGAGGGTCTCCCTTGTGCTTGATTTTGATTTTGAGTTCCCTCTTGACTATAAGATCCATGAGGAATCCCCTTCTCTACTCTAGCCAATTTGTATGACATTTCCTTAGCAGTAGTTTTCAAGGTCTTCAAAGTCTCCTCAAGGTTGGCAGTCTTAGTGGACCGAGGTTTTTGAAGATTGATCAAATTTAAAACATCCCTCTTATTTATAGGCTTTCCCATAACCTTTATTATATTTTCAATTTGGATGGCCATGTTGAATGCTAACCTCAAGTTTATAGGAGCCTTATCTCTCAAGTAATATGCATCCTTTTTATCAAAGGCATCATAGTATTTAATCAAACAAATAATATCACTAGGCTAATATTTTAAGGTAGCCTCATCATACTCTTCTTAAAACTTGTTTTAAAATCATGCACACACTCATTAGGGTCCTTCTTTATGTTTCCAAATTCTATAAGAAGGAACCTAGGGTCAATTCTATAACCATACTATATTTTGAAAACATTCTTCATTTATTACCATGAATCTATGCATCCATGGGTAAGGGAATTGTACCACCCATGATCATCTTATTATATCATGTGCACAAATAATTTAATACAAACATCCTCATGCTTAACCTCATAATCTTCAATTACAATGCTGAAATCCCTTAAATACTACTCACCAATCACTACGTTATTCTCCTAAATTATATGGAAGTGGTTCCCTATTTCATTTATAAATTCATTGGGTAACCCTCCATCTCATAAAAATTAATAGGTATAAATATAGGAATACTAAATGCAACATGTTCATTCTCATCCTGATCTCTATGCTTGATGACTGGTTCAATGGTGGGCTCGAGAACAAATGATAAATGGTTGTGAGGGGGTGAATGAGGTGGACTTGGGGGATCAAACCTGGGAGGAGATGAAAGTCATGGAGAAGGTGTTATGTAGTAAATAGTACTATAAGGATCTAACTTATTAGAATATTTGTGATAATAGTCAATTTAAATAAGTTCAACAAATAAAATTTTAGGTGTACTAAAATTGTGACTCTCCAAACACTCCTTTGTAGCTAATATTTGTCCTTCAATTGGCCTCCATATTTTTCTCCTTCTTCTATGGTGAAGGCTCAACTTATAGATAAGTTGATTTTATGAGTAACCCTAATAAAGGAGGATCTCAATCATTCTAGCTTTGTAAACAATAGAACACTAAAAATTGAAAGAATTAAAACCAATCATCGATCTTGAAAAATCTAGATATAATGTTGGAGTCTCCACTAGAAGAAAACTTAGAAAATATAAAACATTACATATATTTAGTGATACATTTTAAAGTCATAATTTATTGGTAATATATAAGAATAAAAACATTAAAAATCTAGGTTCATACCTGGAATGACAAATCAATTTTAAAAATGAACAAATAATTAGTTCTTTGAAAGAACCCCTGACAATAACATCATGGATGTTTTGCTTCTTAGTTCTACACCTATTGCATTCAGCTTAGTAAAATTGAGAAGATGGAAAATTTAGATGATAACCCTGATTGTATGTCATTATATTTTTGGAAGTGTTTACCATTCGGATGGACTAAATGTAGATAATGATTGGAAGACACCGACAGAGGGTATGGTTAGATCCCTACTAATTTTTGCTCTACGTAAACCAAGGTGAGAGGACTTAAGGGGTAGCTTTCTTGCATGGAAGGATATAATAATTCAATATCCAAGGTGATTATTAACACGCACACAACTCTAAACAAAGAATAACCTAACTTGTTCACTCTAAATAGGAAGAGTTGTCACACAGATGGAATAAATGCTTTTAATTTACACACAAGCTAATAACGATAGATATCAGGTGACTGTAACCCTAAGTTCCAAATAAACATTTGACAACATGGGCCAAATGAAATATTATAATCTTGGGCTTCAAAGAGAAATTATAGACACATTTCAAATTTGTAATACTCATGTATATGTAGGTGAATATCACTCAAGATACTCAATAACATGTAATATTTGTATGGGTAGGATGAGTTAGTTATATTAAAGAGTGTGAATAAGAATTCCTTCAAAAACCATGATATCATTCATTAGAAGATGAAAATGACCAAGAAACAAGATAAAGAAACTATCAAGAATGATTTTCATTCATAGGTGCAACTGCAATCCAAACATTGAAATGATCTTTGAGACCGTAAATCATACACTACAAGAAGAGATTCAATCACTTTATCCTCTCAAATCCATAATTCTAAGGTGTATTTGAGAGACTATCAACAAAAAAATCCCAAATCACACTAAAAAAATGAGTTTATAACCTAAGTATATACCCACAATTACCACTATTAATAAGCATAAAACCAAATACCCAATCAATAGATCATTAATAATGTATTATTGAATTTATTTAAGAAGAAAAATTAGAAATCACATGTATTTTCCATTAACTTAAATATAAATCTTACATACATCAGTGTCTAGAATGTATAACAATAATGAAAAGCATGGTGAATTTTCTTTGAAATAGGGGAAACATACACAAAATGCTCTCAGAACTTGCTAATGACTGTACAGCTAAAATAACCTTAGAAAGAGAGACAAAAACACATGGAAGATATTAAGAAGTTGATGAACCTAAAACCGAAGAAATCCAACACCAACCTTGTAAAGAGGGAAGGCTCTCTTTGTTTATACAAATTTCTCATCGAGAATAATTGAGGAATATGCTCCAGTTAGAAGATGCCTTTGATCTTGCATAGGAATGATTCTACTAAGTAGTTGTCCATGTCAAGATGAATATTTCAAATGAGTTTTTATATGCTTGTTTGGAAATATTGAGGTAGTAATATTCATTCTAAGAGAAAAAATGATTTTATATTTATGTGAAACTACTTTGCCTTGATATCCCACTAATCGTTTGCCCAGATGGAAGTTTATGAATTATGAATTCCCTCATCCTTGTGCACATTAAAGGATGGCTATAGATTTGACATGTTTATATGAGATTGCTACAAATATGATAGAGGTAGAATGGGCTCCATGGACATTTGAATATGCTTCCAATGGCCCACTTTGGTCTTAAAACCCTTGCAATAACTTTTTGCATCCATGAAGCTCTTCAACATTCTTAAAATATTAGAAAATGCAATACTTAGATAATTTATTACCTATTTTACCATTAATTTCCTATTCCTTCTTCTTTTTCCTTCTTTGATTTTTCCACCATGCCTAATAATGATATGTGTATTTTTTATTTAGTTTATCTTATGTTAGATTTTAGGCTCTTTTTACAATTTTGCACTTTTTTGGCCAAGTGAGATTTTGATCTTGAATTAAAATTTTGCATATTGGTGAAAATTTGAAGTATACTACATATTTTCAAATTGTAATTTTCAATTTGAAATTTGATATCATAATTTCACCTTAAAATCCTCATAGGCTTGAGCCTTTGACCTTGTATTGACCAATGGGTTTTGGACGTTGAAGTGTGTGTTGTAATTTGAAAATTTCAAAGTTGTAAACGCATGTTGAATTCCTCAAGGAAATGTCCAATATGTTTTTTTTTTAAACCTTCTAACACTTTCAAAGCATTTCTCCACAAATTACATCACTTCAGGATCCTTAATTTTATACAGGGCTTCTGATTTTTTTCCTATATATTAATTTATTATAAATTTGAGTAGGATTAGAAAATTCACTATAAAGACACTCAAATTTCATCATTTTAATCAATAATATTAAAAAACCATAAATGTCTACTAGATCATTATGTTCCTCTTCATAGATTTTAAGAGCCATAAATTCTAGAGTGCTTATAACACTATGGGTTATATGGCTTTGGTGAAGGATATCAACAAGACCCAAATCTCCAATTTTAACTTATCCAAGATGTCCATTCACAAATATGTTATCACATTTAAGGTCTTTATTAATTATGGTTTTGCAAATAAAGCATTCCTTTTAGGATTTGACTATCCCAATTATTTATAGCTATAATGCCCATATGCTTATATTTTTATTGGTATGATCCCTCTATGATATAAAGTCTTAAGTAAATGCACCTATGAGCATATCATCTACAAATCATCTAATGTCTGAAGAATATATTAGAAATTTATTTGGATAAAATATACTTTCATTCCATTTTTTATTTCATCAAAATACTTGTAAACAGTCATGAAAGCACCCTTTTGATGCACTTCATTATATCAATCATAGCACCTAGTTGGATCTATTTCTACAATTTTTCACCATGACTACTTATTGTGGCCTAAATCACTAACTTCTAAGGAATCTAGATTATTCATTTTACTACATGAACTCTCATGAAGGTCATTTACAAGAAAATCTTCAATGTGGCCTTCAAAAATTCCTTTAAACTTTTTAGGTGAAAGATGTTTGAACACTCAAAATATGATTTGTGTGAATATAATACACTAAAATAATCTTTAGCTTGGTCATAAACTATAAAAATGTCATGTTGATAGTTATACCACCCTCAAATTTAATATATGTCTTGTTCACTACCCTCAAATCGTCACTTGACCCACTGAAGGCACATGCATCATCCCTTTACTTCTAGTGTGATTTTAAAACTTTGATGGGTTTATGCATACTTGTCATGTCTATAGGTTTTGGATATTCATCTATAGTTTGTAATTTACAAATTTTCATCTTGTGTTTTAGATTTTCACTTTTAGCTTAGATTTCCACTATCTTTTCCTTCATTGAACTGGGGTTTTGGAGGTTGTGTTGAAAAATGCAACATTAAAATTTAAAACTTACCTTTCTCATTTTATTTTCCACTCACATTCTCACCATACCTTCATACTTTCTATGTGGTCAACATCTTCATTCCTAAATACTTAGATAATTCAAATGCCATTTACAATATGCAAACATGCATTTTAAACTTACTATCCCTGCCCACATTTTTGTGTATTTTCATGCTGACATTGCCTATGCTAACTTTATTACCTATATTGACCTATGGGTGGAAGACTTTGGATTGTAATTTGAATGTTTATAAATATGAAAAGTTGTTTTTTGCTATAAAATTCCTGCCAACCCCCATGCATTTTCCAAGTTGACACTTTACTTTATTCAAAAAACTTGTTATGTCATTTTGACATTCCATGTGGACTTCAATTTATGGCATGGGTTTAAAACATTTATTCTAAGCTTATCCCTTTGGTTCCATATGGGCATTTGATCATTTCATGGAATTCATTGTGACGAGTGTTTATTTCTTTGTGGGTGACATAACTTTGAATAGTCTTTGCAATTTTCAAAATTCAAAGTTGTGTTTGTCCTCAAAACTTTTATCATAGAACTCAGAGCCAAAAAAGCATATTTCTACTTTTAATTTTTAAAGTTGAAAATGAATTTTTTGACACCCACTAAAATCCCATCTATGCCTTATAAACCTTCATTAGACTTTCACATGACTTCTACATTTTGAAAATTAAATATGCATTATGGTATTGTATCTTCATTACAAACCTTCTACATTATGAACCTTTGACCTCCATGTAGGCTCTTGGACTTATTATTTTCAAAATATTTAGTCATTAATTACTTATCCTTGCTATAATGTTTACCATGGACCCTATAATGCCACTAAAACATAAAAATGCCAAGTGTTAGTAGAAAGAAATTTTTGTAGGGTTTACACAACTTTATTATGGAAGACTATTTTTATGTTTCTGATGGGAATTTTTTGGAAAAGGGAAACAATTAAACTATCAAGTGCTCATATACCATGAAGGTAAAAAATTGATTATCTCAGATTTGGTCATTAACACTACTGACCAAAAAGATCATATAAGATAGAAAATACAATTAAATTAGAATAATAATGTGAAAATAAATAAGAGAATCTATTTTCTATAATGAAATACAAATATACACAAAATTATATTTCCACAAATAAAAAATATCCAAAAAACATTAGCTAAATTCATATCATTAAACATAATTTAAAGGAAAGTGATGAGAAATCTAAATCAATAGAAAATGTCAAAAGAAGGTCCAAAGTATCTGAAGAAGTAGAGTTGGTAATGGTTTTCTTGAGGAAAGAAAGATTTTCAAAAAACAAATAAAACAAGTTAAAGTACAAAAAAATCAAACCATTTACAATTCTGAAGAAAATCAATGATAATGCATATGATGTAAGTTTACCACATAATTTTTATAGATCTCCAATATTTAATTTTTTAGATTTATATGAATTCCATGGAGAAGATGATGAAGGTGATGAAGATGAAAAGGTAAATTGGGAGCAACAGGTTTCAAAGAAGAAGAAAGAAAAAATAGTGTATGTTTTGAATATGAAGATAGTGAGCACTAGAAAAGGTAATTATAACAAGTATTTCATGTAGTAGGAAGGATTAAAGCAAAAAGACAACACTTGGATTACAGAATGAGAGTTGAAGAAGATTGACAAAGAAAAATGACAGCAGTACAATCAAGGCAACTCACAGGTGTTGATTTGTTTTCAACTAGAGGAGAATGATGCAAATAAAATATGTTAACCTTTAGGAGGCCACAAATTTTGACTCGTAGCTCTATTTGAGCTCTTCCACGTGCCAAAATGACCTCTCAAAAAGTTTGATTCTGCTTAGATTTTATTTTAATATTTTTCAGATGCTAAACGTGATCATCTAAGGGTCCAAAATTAGGTTTTAATAATTTTTTTGAGAAATTTTTAGAGCTGCACATGCTTGCATGTGAAACTCACTATAAATAATCGCTGCTAAAAATAGACATTTTTTTAATATTTTAGTTTCTTTCAAAATTTTCATGTAGACTTTAATTTCCATGTAAAGTATTATTTAATCATGGTTTGGGTTTGTAATTATTTCAAAAAATCAATACGAATCAATTCTAAGTATTGTTTCAAGATCTTGGCCTATTGGTAATTTTTTTGTTCTTGTTAATTTTTGTTTTCATTACTTTCCCATTTGTCAATGTACTACTACTTTTAGTAAATTTTTTATTTCTTGGTTTGTAAAAAAAATTAGATGTTTTTGTTTACGTTCTAATACTGTTGCATTCTTTCAACAAAATAATTTTACTTCTGTTTTTAGTGGTGTTGCATCTAGAATCTTGAAATCTATTGAATGGTATTTGAAAAATTAAGTCCATAATCTCCAAATCTATTAAATAATATTTATAAAACTAAGTTCATTTTTGTGTTAAATAAATATTAATATAATGGATTAATAACTATGTAAATTTTTTTATTTTAGGTGAGGTAGCAACTACAGTTTGAGAAAAGAAATATTTTTTTGAAATGTCAATTATGTTTTAGCAATTTTAGATGAAAATATTTTTTACAAATTTAATTCTATAACTAAAATAGAAATAGAGATTTATGTAAGTTGATAAAATAAATCTGATTTCTCTATGGGTCATGTATTTATGAATAATTGTTTATATTAAATTACAATCAAAATATTTTAAAAATACAATGTCAAATTTTAATACACCAAAATCTCTATTTATTAGTTTCAAGTTCATTTATATATACATGAAATAATATGTATAATAGTCAAAATATAAATTAAAATGAATAATTTAATTAAAAAATTATTAATTATAATATTATATTTCTTAATCATATTATTATTATTATTATTATTATTATTATTATTATTGAGAGAGAGAGAGAGAGAGAGAGATCACTCTCATATATTTATTTCACAAATTAAAATCTCTATTTATTATTTTCAAGTACATATATATATACACGAAATAATATGTATAATAGTCAAAATATAAATTAAAATGAATAATTTAATTAAAAAATTATTAATTATAATATTATATTTCCTAATCATATTATTTTTATTTTTATATTTTATTTAAATTAAACCTTTAACTACCCCACACACACATATAAAAGATAGTGAGAGATATCACTCTCATATATTTATTTCACAAATTTAAAATTTTACAAGTTTTTTGAAAACAATATTAAACAACATACATATATCATATAATATATAGATTTATCATAAATATATATTAATGTAATAATTTTATGAATTTGATAATTATATATACATTTATATATAAATATAAAGACTAAATTAAATAAATAATAATGTTAAAAAAACATAATCCAAACATTTTCATACGAAAATTAAAATAAAATTAACCATAAAAATAATAATATTAGTAATAATAGAAAACAAAAAGTAAATAAATATATAAATAATGATAAAATAAAATAAAATAAATCATTATTGCTATAAACCTTTGAATATACTAATAATAACATAAAATCGTATTTGCATTTGAATTCTTAAAAGAGTCGATGGGACGGTTGTGAATTTTTCTTACTTTTCTTGAAAGTCACATGAAAGAAATATTACACGAATCTGATCTTTGAACAAGATTAATGGAGACAATTTTAAAAAAGGAGATCTTTGTTTTTGGTAGAAGCAAAGTGGGATATTGATTCCCTACACTATGTTTAGGGTTAAGGGTTGGAGTAGTGAAACAGTTAAAAATGAAGAGTTATATGAAAGAGGTTTTAAAACATTTTACATGTTAAAGCATTCGTGTTCAATAGAAATGTATTGCGTGGAAAAGTAAATTTTGATAATTGATTACCATAAAGTAATTTGAAGATGTTTATTTTTTTAAAAATATTCTTTATTTTTCATAAGTTAACAAGTAAATGTTTTTTCTATATTTTTTAATATTTTATGATACATTATTTTTATGTTAAGAAGATGGAATTCTTTTGAGTAAGTTTTTAAAATTTATTATGACATTAATTATATATTAAATAAAATTATTTAAAAAATTAAAATAGTTTTAATTTCTCATATTTTATTTATAACATAGATAATGATAAATAAAAAATATTTAACTATTATTATAATAAATTAGTAGATGATTTTATAGTAGAGTGAACATACAAGTATTCTGTAATGATGATAATCCTGCATGTAATCAGAAATGAACAATAAGATGTGTAAAAAATGCATGTTGTATTGAATTGTCTTCCTTACTAATTTTCTACATTATTACAATAGCATGCTGAAGAGGAATATAAAAAAGGAGTAGGGAGATTTAACTCACAAGAGAACTCATGTGGGACTGAGTGTAACTGACTGTAGAACTCTAGGTAGTACTCACCTTTTCACCAACTTAACCTCTTATTACACCTAAGTAAGTTGAAACTACATATGTAGAGATTATCCATTTAATAAGTAAATAGAATAATTAATATCCTCCACCAACACCCCCCTTAAGTATAACATAGGTGGGTGGAAAAGAAAATATGGGTCACAGTAACAAGCCCTGAAGAATTACTCACATACAATGCAACTCTCAATAAGTGGAGTAAACAAATAAAATCTAGGGTAAAAAAAAATCCCCCACGCCTTCTTCTCCCCCGCCCCCTCTGAAAGAGTGACAAAGAAAAGAAGGAATAAAAATCTCACTCCAACACCCCCTTAAGTGTAGCTTAGGTGAGTTGTAAAATTAGGTCCTGACAATGAGGCCTGATGAGCTACCCATGTAAGTAGCGATGATCCTAGTATCCTAAAAAATATGAAGGTTTTTGTCTCTAAAAAGAAGAGAGAGAAGGTATTCATATAATGTCACATAAAAAATGTTGTAGTATGTCTCTCTAAAATAAATGTTATCCTTACTTTTGGAAGAAAGAGACTACGAGTTCTCAAACTTCTAAATTCCCACTCAAGTAGGATGTATGTAGGAATCAATATGTATATCTCCATAAAATGATCAAATGTCTCCCTACTAACGATTGAATGTGTCAAGTTCTGAATAGACATCACAAAACTAACTATATAAGGTGGCAATGAATAGGTATACAATGAAGGGGAGAGAACAACCAGAGAAGAAGATAGACATGTAACATTCACTGAAAGAATGTCCATGGGAATAGGAGAGTAAGGATCAATAATTGTGAAAACTAAAGATTGGTCTACAGATGAAGCACTCAGATCTACAAAATAAGCGTCTATAGGAACATATGAATCATCAATACTCTCAATGTGTATACACTCACTAAAATCAATAAAGTCCTCTAAAATGTAAGTCTGTGAAGCCTCTAAAAGAGCAATAATCTACACAGGAATGGATCAAAAATATGCAATGAGACAACTAAGATCTAATAGAATCTCATCCTATAGTGGGTGATCAATAGAATGAAAAGCATTATCCACCATGAATATATCATCACAAGAAATAAAAGCATGAGGAGAAAGTACAATAGTCTCAAAAAAGACAATAGGAAGTAGAGAAGGAGGTGTGATGTAGGTCATAGTAAGATATCAAATAACAAACTGTAGGATGCTCCAAACAGTGAATTGACACTATGTATATTCCACATGGTAATGAAGATCAATGTAATCTTATAATAATAGAGTGGACAAAACTTTGTCACAAGTATTAGCCCACTTATTGAATTGAACTAGATCAATGGGTGCAAAAATATGTCCATATAAGAATTATATATAGCTATTGTGTGTGAGTAAATGTTCCATGTAAACATGCCATAAAGCATATTTGTCCTTCCCAAGAAGGATCATTGGAGAGAAAAAACTCTTCCCACATGGAATCTCTCAAATGGGGTTCACATGACCAAGATAAGACACCAAGGAAGTGCACAACTACATAAAATACTCTACAATGAGCCCTTAAAGCACACTTATGAGTACAACATCGGGTAAAGCCGATAATGCATCCAAATGAGCAATCATTGCTAGAGTGGGTAAACAATGTTACACACTATAGAGATCAACTTTAGACTAAGCTAAAAATGAGTTCACATAGATAAGATCAATCAATGCATGAAGTACTACATAAAGTAGTAGGGCCCATAAGCTCTCTTGAATATAGCACTTTATACCTTGATTGCTTTTTTTTAAAAAAGTAGCGAAATGAAAATAGGACAAAAACTATACACTTTTGCAAAATGTGGCACTCAACTCTGAATTACTAGTAAAAACTTATAGCAAAATATATTTTTCATTATTAATGGCGTATTTAATTAAATTTCACTTCAAAGTTTAAATGTTGATAGGTTTAAACACAAAATATCTCATGTAACCACTCCTTAGAATCAGAAAAAAAAAACCCGGACCTCCTCATATCAACAAAAGTCAAAAATACTTGGCCCAATTACCTCAACATGTACTTTTCTAAACAAGTCTCTTTAGAAGGTGTTTTAATTAAAAAATTAAAAAACTATTTAAATAAAATTAAAAAACATGCTTTTCTTTGTAATTCTTTTATTAAAATTTAGGTTTTGACTTTAGGACATAGAAAATAGAAAGAAGAGAGTTGGTGTTGTCATTAATCATGCAAGGAGTTGTTGACCACAGATTTGAACTATACGATGTTGTTATGCATGCATATGTCTGCGCTACATGTACAGGTCTTTAACAAGATGGAGGTGCTTGTTAAAGGATCAGAATACCTCCATATACATTCACAAATAGTGATTTTAACGGGAAGTGGATTCTTTGAGGAAGAAATAGATCCGGTAGTAGGAGGTCCTTAAATGTTAACAGCAAAAACTGGCAGATGTGAACCAAAAATGCCAAAGTGGTCAACGCTGTAAAAAAGGAGGATGACACGGTGCATAGAGACCAATTAGATGAAGCTACAAATAAATATGAGATCATCTAGGAGAAGATGATATTTGGTTAAATATGTCAGCGTCAGCTATTGCAGTGAATGGATCCTGGTGAAGGTGAAATAACTATAGGATTCCCACTGCAACCAGGTGCAATTGGCTCGTTTTGATAAGTTATAAATCAGAGAAAATGTTGTCCATAGTGTTCTCTTTTTTTAATTTATGGATGGCTTCCATGTTTGGGATGTAGAGGATATTGATAATGTGCGGGATCTTATCTCTAAACAGGTTGGTCGAGTTTCATTTTTGTAAATGTAACCAATGTCGATCACCACAGATCTGAGGCAAGGGTAGTTGGAGGCTTTCCAAACCATGTAGGGATATAGAATATAGACTGACTCCTTTAGATCTGAAAATCGCTTCTTATAAATCATGATCATACGTGCTTGTTAGCTTCTTGTATTTTGTCTCTACATGCAACCAACCTGTCTTTTGCCAAGTTCTACCCCTCACCAATTTCCTTCCAACTCTTATCACTTCAACCACCTCTGTAACATACCTTTCTACGCCAATACACAAGCATGCAAATGCAAATACAAACAATATGTAGATTCCTTTTTAATAGATTTAAGAGAATAGAAAAATAATAATAAAATAGACAAACTAATGCTCATTATCATACATTATAGCTCTGATACCATATCAAAATAGGTTATTAGGTGATCTTCTAGTAAAGTGAGCACATATGTATTCTGCAATGATGATGACACTATTTGTACTTAGAAATGAACAAAAAGATGTGTGACAATTATCTATTATATTGAATTATCTTGCTTACCAATTCTCTGCACTATTACAATCGCATGGTGAAGAAGAATATAAAGGAGTAAGGAGAGTTGGCTCACATGAAAACTCATATAGAACTGAGTGTAACTCACTATGGAATTCTAGGTGGAACTCACCCTCTCACCCACTTAACCTCTTATCACACCTAAGTAAGTTAAAGCTAAACGTGTAGGGATTGTCTATTTAATAAGTAAATGTAATAATTAATATCTTACACCAATAACTATGAGGGAAGAAAATAGTTTGATTTTATTTTTATGTTTTTATGATCTTCTGTTAACTTGTAAATAAGAAGAAATTATTTTTAAGAATAAGGTTTCCAATTTTTATGATTTTTTACTAGTAATTAAATAACACACAATTATTTGATATATTTATAACAATAGTATAAAAAATCAATAGTAACTATATGTATGTCTTAAAATGCACATATATCAAAATAAAAAATAACATGAAAACACATTTGTTTTTCAAATAATTAAAATAAAAAAATATTGATGAAATTTACAATTTTTTTGAACTTAAATTGACAGAGAATAAAATATTATAAAATATAAAAAAATATTTTTAATTTCTCAAATTTTATTCATAATATAAATAATGATTAATCGAACATATCAATATACATTTTACTATTCTAACCATCAATTAAATAAATGGTTTGAAATTATTTTCTTTGTTTTTAACTCAGCCCAAAGTAATTTTAATTCTTCAGTGTGTGAACCAATACACAGGGAATTGATTTTTGCCTCCATATGCACTCATCAATGGAATTGACACATCCTCTCTCAATGATATTTCACAGTACGTTTTCAATGGACAAGTAAAACGCAATGAATGGATAATAATGTGAGAAATTAAGGATAACAATGCAGTAAATTAACAATAACAACAATAAGGTGCTCTTTTTATTGGAGAATTGGCAGGCTTATTAGAAAATCCGATATTTCTTATACTATATGAGTGAGTAGATATACTTAGTCATCAAAATAGTTTTCTATACATAGCCTCTTTGATATGTTCTCTTTTGTATTTAAAGATATTTTTTTCTTGTATTTTATTGATAATAATGCAATAAACACCAAGAAACTACTTCTTGTTACGGGAGATTCCTTAATGTTAGTTCATTTTGGAGGAGAACACAACAGGGATATAAAATTTGTACGTGTTGCTTAAAAAAATGAACTTTTTATTATTAGGTTCTTAGGTGTCTTTTATTTCAATTATAGTATTTAAATTTTAATAAGATATTTCTATATTTTATATAATAAAAATAATTTTAATAAGACAATTTCAGAGACCACTTGTTTATATTACAGTTACGATTAATTTAAAAAATATAAACAAATGTAATACGAAATCCATATACATTCTCATTATAAACATATATGCACACCATTCCCTCATAAAGTGAGCCACATTCATATTCATTTTGCTTTATAAGGGGAAACCTAAAATTATTGTTATTAGTTGAAGTATTACTCGAGGATAGTAGTTTGAAAGAGAGTAGTTTTTTTCGGTTTAATTATCATGTAAGTTTTTAAAAATGTATATATATATTTTTTATGTTATATTTTTAATGTTTTGTGATTTTTTATTATATATGAAAAGATGAAATAATTTTAAATAAATTATTTTATTTTAATTATTTTATTATATAAATAATATGATAGTTCGGGTGGTTTATACAAGTCAAATTTATTGTAGTAAGTGGAAATGTGGCTCCAAATTCAATGAAGAATGAGCATGGGAATGTTGACGTTAGTTTATCTGCTGCAAGGCTTTCGAAGTCCTCCTTTGCTGATGTGATTGGTACAAGTGCTCAATCCTGCTCACCCCAGCATGGTACTAAGCCACTCCCTTGTGCCCAAGAGTCTCTTGTTGTGGTATGTCGCTTGGAGGTCATAGAAAATGAGGAGTACTATCACAATAGAGGAGTGATTTGTAGATTTAATGGGTTTTGGCCCTCTACGGCCAATCTCCATAATTGGATCATGGAGTCATGGAAGCTGCTTGTTGAAGGTAAGATTGAATTATTTACCTATGCAAGAGGATTATTTACTATGACTTTTACTTCTTCACATCAGCGAGACTTAGTGCTTGATGACAGGGTTTGGATGTGGGGTGAGCAGTCCCTTTCCATCAAACCTTGGACTCTATTTATCCCCTCACAGAGCTACATAACATTAGACCTATTTGGGTCCATCTCCCAAATCTTCGTTAGTTTTGGGTGGATTCTTGCTATGAGGGCATCAACAATGCTATTGGCTACTTCCTTGAGGTTGAATCTACTACCTCTTTCATGAGACACTCCACAATTGATTGCATCCTGGTGGATATTGATATTTCCAAACCTCTTCATGGAAAGACCCTTGAAATAACTATTATATTATGAGGTTATCCCATTTAGATGTAGAAGTTATTTTTATACTAGTCATTTGGGCTCTGGTTGTCCTCTCTCGCGCTGCAAGGGAGCTGCAACTTGGTGGAAAGATTCTCTCTTGGAACACTTGACTGTCAGTGCTTCCCAAGAGGATTATCCATCTCAAGAGGATGAATTCTTTGAAGAGGTTGAGCTCTTTGTTTGGGAAACCTCCCCTATTGTTACTGATATTAAAGATATTAGGACTGTTGCTAGGATCTCAATCATTGTTGTTGTTGAAGTACCATCAAATTTGCATGCTACCATTGGAGTTATAACAGGGACTTGCCATGTTGCCTCCCCTACTGTTGCTACTGGGATGTCCACAGGGTTCTTGCCTGATACTGCCACTGAGACCAGGACAGTTGTTGTTGGTGTGTAGGTTATTGATGGGGTTGATGTTGTTGTGGCATTTCACTAGGCACTACCCCCTTCTAAGTATTTGGTGAGTTTTTCACCTCCTTCATCTCCTAATTCTATGTTTGGAGATCAGAATGAGTATTGGACCATTGTACAAAGGAGGAAGCGAGGTCTTCTTAAGCATGTTTCTTAGACCTGCATTTGAGCCAAAGGTGTTCGACTTGCTAAGTCAAGTTATGTTATTGTTTAGGTTAGTCGGTTGTCTCTGTGCTATTAAAATGTTATTTCTGACACATCTGTGAACTTTTTACCCTAAAGGTTGCTTTGTATAAAGCTCAAGATCCTCTTTTCCTGTTGATCTAATAAAAATAACAATAATAAACATAAATATTAATTATTAAACTATTATTTGATAAAAATTAATAATATTTATTAAATCTAATTTATATTAATAAGTATTAAAAATAAATAATATAAATTTTAATTTTTTACCTAATTACAGAATTAATAATTATTTTAATAATTTTTTATTAATATATATAAAATAAAATGAATTAAACAAAAATATACTAACAATAAGAAGAAAAAATAATAATAACTGTAGAATATATTTATATTAAAATAGGGAATACTATCCAATTACAGTTATCTTTAAATTTGTTACAAATTTAGAATTTCTAAATAGTCTTTATTTATATATATATTAACACTATTGGAGGAATCTGTACTTTTGCCAGGACTGATGGATATAATTCAAACAATGAAAATTCTCAAAACCCACATAAAGTCAGGATAATTTATTGTCCCCAAAGTAAGTTCAAAGACACCAAAAAATTGTTTATTGGATGAAAGAGGTTTTAACGTTTTCTAAGATGTTATTTATGAATAAATTCTTTGCATTCAATGCTATTCAACTTAAACACCAGTCTTTTACGTGAGATCATGTATTCATATTTATATATTGTGTTACTCTAATAATTCTTTATATATACATATCCAGCATAGTTTAATTTTTGTGTGTCAATGATATTTGACAGCATGTATTCGAAGGAGAAGTGCACGAAATTTGAATACAGGTGATTATGATTGTTTGGTATTTTATTCATCTAAATAAGGTGTTCATTTTATTGTAATATTTGCACGGAAAACGGATACTCGCTGTGGGAAATGAGTGAATAAATATAGTTAGTTATTCATTGTTTTTCCGAGCTGTTCTCTTTTATGTAAAGATTATGTTTTCTTCTATTTTGATTGTCAATATTCTCTACTTTTATTATTTTGCAGAGGCAATATGATTTTTATTTTTATTTTTTAAATAATTTATTAAATATTAAATTAAGATCTTTAATTTCATTATGAATTAAATGTTTTGTCAATATTTTTTTCAATATTAAAAAGAAAATATTTTGTACATAATTTTTATATTTTATGACCTTCTATTAGTATACGAAAAAGATTAAATTTTGAGTAAATTTTCTAATTTTAATTAATTTATATAAAAAAAATACAATGAAAGTAATAATAAGAAAGAAAGAAAAAAAAAAAAAAACAATTAAATTTTTTATTTATAGTATAGAGAATGAGTATCAGAAAATATTAATATGAATCTTATTTATTTAACTATTTGACAATCGTTGAAGGAAGAGCAAAAGATTTTGTGCTTTCATGGTCATATAAATCAATTACAATTTTGTTAGAATACTTATATTTTGAAAAGAGGTCATTTTCAAGAATAAAATTTTAATATTTATGTTTTTTTGATATAAACAACATATTAAACTTATATATATAAATAAATTTTAGAATATAATTATTTTCAAATAAAAAATAATATGAAAATAAATTTGTTTTTGAATTATTTAAAATAGTTAGAAATGAAAGAACGGTGATTAAATTTGCAGACAAATCTAAACAAAGAGATTTTCTCTACCCACACAAACACTGGACAATTTAAGCTGTCTAATGTAAGTTCAAAGTAAAGTAAGGTTGTTAAACTAAAGAGTTGTATGTGAGATATTTTAACTTTTCTTTTTTTAAATTTTTTTGATATTTAGAGTTAATTTTTTTCACTTTCAATGTTATTTAATTTAAACTAAAGTGTTGTATGAGAGATGTTTTAGATGTTTTAACTTTTTTTAAGTGGTATTTAGAGTTATATTTTTTTGTGTTCAATGTCATTTAATTTTTTATATATAAAAATAATTAATAAAAATATAATAGATTTTTTGTTTGGTTGTTTTTTATTTTATTTATTTATAATGATATTATGGTTAAAATAATACTTTACAAGATATATTTGAGAGAGAAGTGTAATTAGGAGAATGAATAACAATGTGGGAAATTGAGGACAACAAGAAAACATGAAAATTTGTATATACGTATTTTTTCTTAACAATTAATTTGTTTGATATTTTATTCATTTAAATTAAAGTATTAATTTTAAGTACTCACAGTTCTATTAAAAATAAGATATGAGTAAGTAGATATACTTTATTATCAAAATAGTTTGTTATTCATTGCCTCCTTGACCTGTTATTTCTTCTAGAAAAAATATATTTTTATTCTATATTAATGTTCATAACGTAATGCAGGGAATTTTATGAGGAAACACCATATTTTAAATGGAGATTCCATACAAATCATTTTTTTCCGTGAGGAACAAGACAAGAACAAAAAAATATGTCAGTTTTTTAAGAAAATCAATATTTTATTATCAAACTCTTTACACAGTTGCTTCCAGATTTATTTTCATTTAATTACAGTTTTTAAAGTTTAATAATTTATTTATTTCTTTTTTCAATCAGGGAATTGATTTTAATATGGGAGAGTTTTATTAATTATACATAAAGACTTTCAAAACTATATATTTTTTAATAGAATTAAACTTTTAAAAATATATTTTTTTAATTAAATAATTTGTTTTAAACATAAATAAGTTAATTGATTTAAATCTTTTCATTTTTTGGGGGCAAATTTATAATTTTTATTGATTTTATTACATTTATTTTTTAATATATACATTTTTAATTTATACAAATTGTTTGTTTATATAATACCTTGTTCATGATCATGTTTATTTATTAAAATAAAATTATAAGTAAATTTTAATTAATGAAGATTCTTTATTTTAGTGTTTTCAAAATTTTAAAATGGCCTCTCTCACTCCTCTTTCCACCCATGTGTCTAATTTGAAAGGTTCGGCTGCTAGTACACCCCTTGGATCTGCTACTACTGAGCCTACTATAGGTTATTCTATGGCTCCTAGTGTGTTGTCTAGCATTGTTGTTTGAACGTTGTCTGACCCAAGCTATTTTGATATAGAATATGCATCGCCTAGTGGATTATCTACTAGGACGTTGCCTGTAATCGTGGCTCTAGTGTATTCTTCTATTTTGGGTTCTTCCTCTGGTGATCCTGACCATTTTTATAATGTGGTTCATGCTAGAGTCTTATCTCCCCAAAAGAAGACTTCTCATTCTTCTCCTATCATTGGGGGTACACTGAAACCTTCTATACTACCCCCTCCTGTTGTTATTTTAGGGGATGAAGTATTAAAAAATGAAGAATTTTTTAATCAAAAGAGATTGATATGTATATTTGATATATTCTGGCCATTACTCCAGGATCTAAACCCTTGGATCTTTGAGTAGTGGCATCCCCTTCTAGAGGGGAAAATATAAATATATCCATGTGCTAAAGGATTCTTTGTAGTTGGTTTTGATTCAGTCATTGATCGAAATGTTATTTTTAATGGTCGGTCTTAGTTTTGGGGACAACATGCACTACTTTTAAAGCCTTGGGTTTCCATCTTTAACCCTCTTAGTGAATATTTCAATAGGCTACCAGTTTGGATTCATCTTCCAAATTTGCCTCTTCATTTTTGGTGTGAATCTTACTATAAAGGCATTGCTAACTCCGTGGGCCATTTCATCATGGTGGATCAAGGCATGAATTTGTTCTCTCATACCACATATTCTCATATTTTCGTGGATTTGGATTTTTCTATGCCTCTCCCAGTAGAGGTTATGTTACAAGTTGTTGATCACTCTTCGTTCCAACATTTGGATTATGAATGTATCCCATTTCATTGTTAGAGGTGATTTATTACACGCCATTTGGATTCCAAATGCCCCACATGAAGGTTCCTTAGACTTCATCTTGGTGCAAGGATGCTCTTCAAGAACACCATATGGTAGCTATTGATGTTAACGATTATGACTCAGATGTTTTTGAGCCTCCTTCTAATGATGGGAAGGATCCCCTTCCCCCACTACATGACTCTTCTACTGCTAGGACTATTGCAGGGTCCTGCCCTGTTGTTGCTAATGATTTTGAGACTATTGTTGGGATGTCCACTATTGTTGTAGCTATTTAGATTACTACATGGACTTCCCCTTCTACCATTAGAACTATGACAGGGTCCTCCCCTACCACTTCTCGTGATATTATTATTTCTACTACTACAGTTGAGACTAGGGCTACTGCTGTTAGTGCACTATTTATTATTGGGTTTGATGTTATTGCATACTCCCCCAAGCTCTGCCCCCTTATGAGGAACTGGTGAGTTTTTCACCTCCTTCATTTTTTAATTCTATGAAAGAATATAATACTACTTATTGACTATTGTCCAACTAAGGAAACAAAGTCTTCCTAAGCACGTTTCATACAACCACTTTCAAATAAAGGGTGTTTGACCTACTAGGTTAAAGTTTATAATTGTTCAATTTGTTGTGTGATGTTAATGTGTTGTTTCTAGGACATTTGAGACATTTATATGCTAAGGGATACTTTGTATAAGGTTCAAGACCCTTTTCCCTATTGATTTAATCAAAAACTAATGAATAATTTTTTCATGTTCATGTTTAATTATTGAGATAGAATTGTAAGTTAGACTGAACACATATAAATGATAAATTCGATCGATTTATTTATGACGAGGAGTTCTGATTAACTTTTACTATTTAACTATTAATTTATATATAAAATAATTAAGTTGGAATGTTTAATATATATATTTATTTCAATAATAAGTAATCACAATAATGATTTGATTTGGATACAATAAATAAAAATTATTAAGAAAATAAAATTTAAATTGAAATGAGGAAACTATGTCCTCAAATTCATTCATCTCAAAATAAAATTTAATCATATTATGTAATCATTAAAATGTTAGATATGTAAAAAATATGTCAACATAATATTATTTATATAAATTTCAATTTTTTATATAATATATAAGGCAAAGTCTACAAAAATGTATTGATAAATTTCGTAATAGTATAATGTAGAAATAGTACCATGTTTTAATTACTACATGATATGGATTGTGCTTCTTCTAAAACATAATAAGTTTAAAAAGTACGAAACATAACAATCACAATGTCAAAAAATAAGGTTGAAATTTCCATACAAAAAATATGTTTAAATATTTCATAGGAAAATATTTTACATACAAGGCCAAGGGGCAGATACAAAAGAATTAAATAATGTCAAAAATAAGCTATATGATCAAATCTCACACAAAAAAAGGGCCAAGAGACATAACTAATAAACATGTTTAAAAATTTTACATACCAAAAAATGATCTTATAGAAATGCTCAATAAATTAATACTTAAAATCCATGTACCATCCACAATAAATAAGCAAGATCTATTCTAATATATAATGAGTAACATTAGTAAAGTATATAAGTAAAAATATAGTGTTATATATATATATATATATATATATATATATATATATATATATATAGAATAAAGATATAAGGAAGACATTTCTAATAAATATATATCTCATCAATTTAGATTCATAAAACGATAACAAATTTAAATATTATAAATCATGGATAAGATACCCTCAATTTAGCAAAGCTACTAGATAAAAGTAATTCAAACATCTTAATCCATATAAAAGTCTATATATCTTACATAGCATTTATGAATATTAATGAAGCGCATGTGTGATAGAAAAAAAGTACAATATCTAATAATCATTAGATAAATAATATATGACAATGATGTAAAATAGATTTTTAATCATGTTTTGGTCTTGATTTTAGATTTTTAGAATATTTTGAGCATTTTTTTTATTTTTGTAATATTTTATTTTTTTGTACCTTTACATTTTGAAACTAGTATAAGAGAATTGTGCAATGGCAGATTGGATGGACAATTTAATAAGATAAATAAAATAGCTTTGGTGGAGAAGTATTTTTGGCCAAATATGAAGAGAGATGTGTTAAGATATATTTCAAGGTATAGGATATGTTAGGTGGTTCAAATACATGCACATAATATGGGTTTATACATGTCATTACCAATTACAAGAGGAACATGGACAAATTTGATTATGAATTTTGTGTTGGGATTAGCAAACACAGATAAGTAATGATTCAATTTTTGTTGTTGTAGATATATTTTCTAAGAGAATTTGTTTTATTGCATATAAAAAAATCAATGATACCACTAGAGTTGTATAAATATTTTTAAAGATATTGTGAGATTGCATGGTATTACAAAAATTATTACATCAAATAGGGACATGAAATTTCTAATTAATTTTTGAAAGAATTTATGGAGATAGATGGGTACTAAACTACAATTCAGTAGTGCATATCACCACCAAATAAATGTACAGACATAATTTATAAATAAGATCTTGAAAAATCTATTGAGATGCATAGTGAAAGAGATCCCAAGAAATGGAACTTGACTTTAACACAAATTAAGTTTGCATATAGTTGTGTAATGAATA
Organism: Torreya grandis; assembly: GCA_037957365.1. NCBI lineage: Eukaryota > Viridiplantae > Streptophyta > Pinopsida > Cupressales > Taxaceae > Torreya > Torreya grandis. The sequence goes on from JARHVA010002683.1 coordinate 1,676,201, forward strand.
GATCAATAGGTAAATTAAAATTTTATATTATTTATGGTAGAAATTATATGAGTGTTTTAGATTTGGTATAGTTATCAACTGTAGAATGAGCTATTGATGATGCAAAAGCATTTTTAGTATATACAATGCTTATAAGAAGTAAGAGTAAAATTACAGGAAAGTAATGAAAAGTATAAAGCAATATCATATGTTAGAAGGTGAAAGATATTTGAATAATGAGATTTAGTGATGGTTTATTTGAAAAAAAAAAAATTTTCAAAAGGCACATATAAATAATTGAATTACAATACATTGGACCATGAAGAATTGTGAAGAAAATCAATGACAATGCTTATGAGGTGAGATTACAATATAATTTTTATCTCTCTCTATAGTATTTGATGTTTCATATTTATATAATTTTCATTGGGAAGATGGTGAGTGTGAATAATATGAAGAAGTAGATTGAAAACAATAAGTGCCAAATAAGAAGAAAGAAAAGATAGTGCAGGTTCTGGATAAGAAGATATAAACACAAGGCATGGATTTTATGATAGTTTTTAGTACATTTGGAAGTTATACAACATGAATAAAACACTTAGATTATAGATCAAGTGCTAAAAAATATTGGTAAAATTGAATTCTAGTAGTACAATCAAAGCAACTTGTAAGCGCTGAGTTTTTTTCAACCAAAGGAGAATGATGCAAAAAAAGTGACTGAACTTCTAGAAACCATAGCTTTTAATCCATAGCTTCTTTTGATCCCTTCTTTATGCCAAAATCTCTAGCTCAAAAAGTTTAATACTTTCATAACCGACCCTTCTAGTTATGTGATGTTTTCGATATTTTTAGGAGGTCAAACGTGACCATCTTAGAGTCTACAATTGTAGTTTAAAATTACTTTTGGGTTATATATATATATATATATATATATATATATATATATATATATATATATATATATATATATATATATATATATATATCTAACTGGACTTAAATTCCTTTGATAGATTAATTCAACAATTTACTTTGGTATATATATCTAACTGGACTTAAATTCCTTTGATAGATTAATTCAACAATTTACTTTGGTTTTATATATATATATATATATATATATATATATATATATATATATATATATATATATATAAAAAAAACTGGACTTGAACTTCAGTTTAAATTCCTTTGATAGATTAATTCTACAATTTACTTTATTTTTATAGTTTTTTAGAATTTTGTGTGTATGCGAAACTCACTAAAAATAAAAGTTTTTAAAAATAAAAAATTTAATTTTATGTACTTTTAGAGTTCAAGAGTCTTTTATGTAAACTCTAACTCAAATTTAAAACTTACTTATACATTATTTGTAATTTTCTGAATAATTCAATATAAATCAATACTAGTTATTATTCAAAATCTTGATCTGTTAAATTTTTATTTATCTTAATAATATTTTAATCCATTATAATAAAATATCTTTATCATATACACATATACATGTTAATATTTTTCCTTATAAATAAATTATATAAAAACTTTATAAAACATGAATAAACATGTTTTAATTTAGAGTTAAAAGTTGTACAATTCATAGGAAGATCTTCCTCTTTAAAAATATTTTTGAATAATGTCTTAATTAATAAATAAGTTGATCATTATTAGAATATGTCATTTGTCCATTGTTTTTTGCAAATAGATATGGATAGGATCATTATGATTTCTCTATATTAATCTTAAGAATACTTACATCATTTATTCCGTAAATTAAATTTAAATGAAATTTTTAAATACTTCATTTTTAATATTAAAATATATTTAGAAATTAATTTATAAAATGATATTTATTTAAATTTTATTAATGGATAGATTTTTAAAAGATAATTGAAAAAATATCAAATTTAAAATTTAAATTAAAAATGAAAAATACATTCTATCATAATCTACTAAACATTTTTTAACGTAAAAATTATTTATTTAATATTATTAAATTTAATATAAATTTTAAAAAATAAAAATAAAATAAAAAATATATTTTTATGAGATTTATAGCATGTATGGTTTTAGTCAACTCGCAAACTACCTCCATTAAGGTTTACGATAAAATAATTTAATATAGATATCTAAACTTCATGGAATTCACAAGGCTAATTTTACGGAAAAGAATATGAGAGGATACAATATGATTGTATTACAGCTTATATAATTTCAAGTATGTTTATAAATTCTACCGTCTACACACATTTGAATTCTTAATAATGAGAATTGTATTCCCATAGAAAGATTGGCTAAATTTTACCGTAAGAGAATCGTTTACCTGGTTTAAAAACATTCAAAATTACTTTATAAAATTTAAATAGATTCTTTTGGCTATATTACCATTGGAACATTGTAATATTATTCAAAAAATAATAATATAAAAAAAATAATAATGTACAATATACGGTGGTTATAATAAAAAATAGCTAGTAGTAAGATATGGTCTATATTTCATTTTAAAGGAAAAAAATTGCTTCAAAAATAAAAGGTGATGGTAAAGTACAATAACCTAAAACACATATATATATAAAATAAAAATCTATGTACATTTTAAAAGAAAAATATAAAGTAAATTTATTCTGATCAATGTTTTCTACTTTTTAAGTGAAACTCTTTAGAACTATCGCATAATTTGAAAATCTTTTTTTTCAACTTCTATCTGTTTTTCATTTCTTGCTTTAGGTTCAATAGACTCTTTTAAAAATATAAAGAAACAATTATTTTTAAGTGAAACTTAACCATAATGTAAAATGATTGGTTACTAATAAATAGAAGAATCGACAAACATATTTCAAAGCTTGCATGAAGTTGAAATGGTTATATCATTGTAGTTGAAACAAATAGGTCACCAGATCGAAATCTATCGATGAAACATATTTTTACTTCAACATAGTCGATGATTAGTATTTCCGCTTGTTGATATGATCAGGGGATAATTCAACCCATCTTAGGCATTTTCCTTCTAATTTGATAGAAATATTTAAGGTTGTTTGTCCTCCTTTCTTTTCAATTTTTTTAAAAATTTCAAATTTGATATTCCCCCCCCTTATTACCAACTTATTGAAAATCATATTTTCCCATCTTCTTTTCAACCATTGCTCTTACAAAGCAGTCTTCAACTAAATGTCTATGGACATTGCACATCAAGCACTAAAAGGTATGACTTTCATAGTCAACATATTTCTCAAACATGTATTGTTCTAGATATTTTAACTATACCTTTTTATAAAGGGGTTTACTACTATCTATTTGAAAATAGATCTTAACATAAACAATATATTTGTTGCTACAGGTTTTAGTGTAAATGCACATTATTTCTTCATGAAAATTACTAATCCTATTGAAAATGGACTCTACCCACAAATATACAAAGTTAAATAGCCTTAATTAAACTAGAAAGAAAAAATTAAATATTCTTATATAAAATCAAAATTGAGATTTCATAATAACATAAATAACTTTAATTTACCAAAAATTAATGCCCATATCTATTTATTGATTAATTTTTTAATATATAAAATCTAAAATTATAAATTTTATTTACATAATTTTTTACCCATAAATTTATAAATTAATATTAATTCAATTAAAACATAGATTTCTTATTCAACTATCATATTTTAGAAAACAAACAAGCAAACACAAACTAAGTTCCTTACATTAATTGTTAACATGTAATCTTAGATTTCCAATAAACTTGATTACCATGTAATCCATTAAATACAAGAGAAAAAATGTAGTCGTGTTGTTTCCCTGCATCCATGACTTTTTTAGGGTTGTCCCACAAAGATTGCTATTGTCATCCTCGTGTAATTCCTAGGTTGCTTTCATCATTAATTTTCTCCTCTAGTTATATTGAGTAAAATAATTATAGCTATTCAATAATAATATGATATATAATTTTATATGTCGTAGCGTATAATATTATATTGAGTAAAAGGACAACGTAAAATTTAATTTCCAATCCCCTTTCATGCACATGCATGTGGATAATTGAAATAGACCTCACTCTTTCCAAAGTATATAAATTTGATTCTAATTATAATTTTAACGATTCTCTTAAAACAAATTGGGCTCTTTTGTAAGGGGAATCCAAGAGCAATAACAATGGCAAAAAGGCTTCTTTGATGTATTCAAATATGACATATGGCTAAGAAATGGTCTTCCATTTTAGATAATGAGCTCTGTTTTATTACTTCTCTCTTCCACAATCTCTCTATATATTTTGAAAGTGATTATATTTTAAGTATCAAAAGTGATTATATTTAAAAATATTATAACCTTCTAACTATTCCAAATATTAATATATGAATATTTTTTTAATGTAATAAATATTTTAATTTACATATATGATTTTAGGTTTTTACTCAATATAAAATATTCAAAAATATTCATTCTGTTAAAATTAAATTTTAATTTTTTAATTTTTAATATTTATATTTTTTTAATTTAATACCCAACATAATAATTCTAATATATCATATTTAAAAACAAATAAAAACTATAATATTTAACTATATATAAATAATAGATTTAATTTTGATTTTGATTTTATTTTATTTAAAAAAAATCAATTGATATTATTATATTAAATTAAATTTTACAAAAAATATATGAATGTTTTTGTTTAATCTTTAATAATGTATGTTTTCAACAAAACAATCATGCTTTTATCTAAAATTAAAAAATGTATTTTGAGTAGTGTTACATCTAAATCCCCAAATAAATGAAATGATATTTATAAAACTAAATTCATAATATCCAGATCTATTAAATGGTATTTATAAAACTATGTTACTTTTCATATTTAAAAAAATACTTATCTAATGGATTAATAATTATGTTATTATTTTTTTCTTAGATGAAATAGTGGGTAGAGTTTGACAAAAGTTTTTTTTTTTTTTTTTTTTAAATATCCATTATGTTTTAATAACTCTATTCACAATATTTTTTATAAATTTAGTTATATATAACTGAAATAGAAATAGAGATGTATATAAGTTTGTAAAGTTATTGATTTATGAATAATTATTTATATTACATTACAATTAAAATATTTTGTAGATGTAATGTGAAATTTTGAGTACACCAATCTATTAAAACATATATATTTTTTCTTTAATATTTCTATTTTTTATTATAATTTTTATAACTAATACTAAATAAAAAATATTTTAGATCTATTAAAATTAGATATATCATGTAATAAAATTGTAAAACTCAAATGTCTATTGAGTGAAGTTTATTATGAATAAATTTGGAATGAACATGACTAATAAAATAACTCGCAAAAACTTTATATATTATTTTAAAGTGTAATTGTATGTACCAAAGAAAATATATGTAATAAACAAAAGATAAATCAAAATAAATAATTTATATAAAAATTGTGTGTGTGTGTGTGTGTGTGTGTGTGTGTGTGTACATTACTCACACATACCTTTCCTATCCTCAGACAGGATTCTCTCCAGATTATGTCTAATATCTAATGGCAGTTGTGCCTCCTCGACCACATGCCTCTCTTCCATCCCTTCCGAAGCCCATCTAGCCAAACAATCTGCTGTCCTATTCCATTCTCTCGGGACATGAGCAAAAATCACTGAATCCATAAGCTGACTAATCTGTAAAATTTGCTGAACGACCAAAGATAACTACCAATTCACATCATTATTTTGCCGTTCCTGGATCATATTGATTAGAATTAGCGAATCGGCCTCACATATCACTTTACGCCAGCCAATCTCGTAATCTCTTCTCAAAGCATACAAAATGGCAAGTCCTTCCATCCTATTGACTGTCTGTTCTCCCCTATGCTCCAAGAAAATGAAAATAATAGCACTCGAAGCATCTCTAGCAAGCCCTCCTATACCAGCTAGACCCAAATTTCCTCTGGAGGAGCCGTCCATGTTTATCTTCAAAAAATCAGCTGGAGGAGGCATCCACTTCCCACTTCTCTAAACTTTTTGCTTCACGCCCTCACCCCTCCTAACACACGTTGAGCTTGGAGAAAGCCTGCTCAACCCCAATCTATCCACCACCTCAGTATCGCTCTTGGTCATGGTCAAAGCGACCTCGCTTTTGGCCTCCACCGATTCCTGAATCATCCTACTGATTCTACTCCAAACTTGTGAAGCTTCCAGCCTAACATCATTAAAAATTCTCCTATTTCACTCCAACCAGACCTGCCACATCAAGAAGATGGGTCCTGCATACTAGACATCTTGCAGGAAATGTGCAACAGGGGTCAAACAGTTTAGTTGCTGCCAAAAATTGGCCAAAGAAAAAGCATGGACTCCCCTGCATCACGCCTCCCACTAGGCATTCCAAAGTCACCCAGTGAACTGACAATTGAAGAAAATATGAGATGAACTCTCCTCCTCCTTGCCACACAAAATGCAACAGGATGGTCTAACAAAGCCTCTTTTGCACAAGTTTTCCCATGTCAGATAGCGGTTCCATGCTAGTGTCCAAGCAAAGCAATTGCATTTCGGCCATGAGAACTTGATCCAAGTCTGCTTCCACCAGGTAACCTCCCTTCCTTCTCTAAAATTTTGTGCAATAAGCCTCTGGTACCCAGCAAAAACTGAGTATTTCCCCTTGGGGTGAGGAAACCAGGCAAGCTTGTCAGCCCCTCTGAGGGCACAGCAGTTGTGCCTAGCCAAAACCCCTTCAGCTCCTCACACTCTACCTCCATATCCATGATAGGCCAAACTTCTGGACTCTTCCATCTTGCTTTTGTAAGCTGATCTTGACGATAGAACATTTTGAAATCACTCACCTTATACCAGCCAGCCTCAAAAAATCTCTAAGAAAGAGCTTGAATATGCAGGTACTGCAGCGTGATGGGGGGAAAACCATCCCACGAATCGTGCTAAAACTGTGCTTCCATCTCACTTTTACAAATCTAGAATAGAACTCTTTTTATCAAAGCAGCCCCTTTTTTAAGCGTGTCCAATATCACCGAACCACTCCCCATCAAAAAGTATCGAGGTATGTCCTTTTGGGAGTACCCAAGATAGTATTTGTGTGCCAAAACTTTGGCCCACACACAGTCCTGCTCGATACAGCATCTCCAGTACAACTTGGCTGCCAGGGCCGTACCATCCATCATGGATTCTCTAAGACCCAAGCCACCTAATCTCTTTAGGCTGCAAACTACTTTCCATCAGAATAGACTCCATTTTGTCGAGGACAGGCTCCCCACCCACAAAAACTTTCTAGCCAAAGAGTCCAGATCCTTCACAAAGCTAAGTGGTGCCACCTGTAGCATGCACCTGTAAAGCGGGAGGGCCTGGACCACCGACTGAATCAATTGGACTCGACCCGCAAAAGATAACCATCTGTGTGTCGAATGATTCACCTTGGCTCTAAATTTTTTAAGGATAACTTGCCAAGACTCCTTGGACTGTCTCCCCGTGGTGACAGGGATACCAAGATACATAACTAGGAGATCACCAATTTGAAACTAGAGAACTTCAGCCACTCCCCTTTGAATAGCCAAAGGCATATTAAAGAAGAAGATGGACAATTTATCCTCATTAATGACCTACCCTGAGGCCGTGAGATAAGCATCTAGGCATCTACGGATATTATTCGCCTCTCTAATGGTTGGCGCTCCCATCATGGCCACATCATCCATGAACTGAAGGTGAGAAAGAACAGGTAATTTGCCTCCCCATCTCCATCCAAGAATCTCCCCCTCCTTCATGTACTCTCTGATCTGACGGCCTAATCCCTCAACCAGAAGAAGAAACAAATATGGGGATAAAGGATCCCCCTGTCGCAAGCCCCTTGTAGCGCAAAACAAATTTGTGTGTTCTCCCTTCACCAAGATAGAGAATGAGGTTAAGGTTACGCAGCTCATGACCCACCCAATCCACTCCCTCTCAAAGCCAAAAGCTTGCAAAACTTTCTACAAAAAGGACCACCGCACCCTATCATACGCCTTTGACATGTCCAATTTAATGAAGATTTCCTTCTCCTTAGACTTGGACATCAAATGAACAGCCTCCGTAGCCATGACAATACCATCTAGAATCTGCCTGCCCTCCACAAAGCCACTCTGCTCCTCCACAACCAACTCCTTCAAGCACTTCTTCAATCTTTTGGCAATCAGCTTCGAAAGAATTTTGTAAATTACATTACAGAGGGAGATGGGCCAAAATTGGTTGAGGTGGTCTGCTCCCTCCCCCTTCAAAAGAGGGCCAAGAAAGTAGAATTCAATGCCCGCAACATCTGCTTATTGGCCTGTGACTCCTGAACCACCGCTATTAAGTCATCCTTTATAATCTCCCAGAATTCTTGATAAAACTCAATCAAAAACCCATCCAGTCTAGGAGCCTTACCTTTCTTCATCAAGAAGATGATCTTCTTCAGTTCCTCCACCAAAATTAGGTGACTCAATTTTTCCTTCATGTCTTGAGAAACAATAGACGGAATACATGATAGTATCAAGTCCTCCTTGGCCTTATCCCTCTGCCCTTCTTCCTAAAAGAGGGTGCTGAAATACTATTTGGTCTCATTACAGATATCTCTATTCAAAGAGAGTACCTCACCCCTATCAGTGACAAGAGAAGTAAGCACATTACTGTGATGCCTGGCTTTGACCGAATTGAAGAAGAAGGTTGTATTCCTATCACCTTCTTACAGCCAATCAATCCTAGCCTTCTATTTCTAAAAAAATTCCTCTCTCAGTTCCCACTCCTCCAAGGTCTTGACCGCCTTCCCTTCTTCCTTCAATAAAGCCTCAGTCAGGCCCTCTTCTCTGATCAGTCTTGTAATAGCATTTAACTCTTCCTGTGCCCTCTTTTTTCTTGGAAGATGTTCCCAAAGCTCTATTTATTCCATCTCTGAAGCTGGTATTTGACAAATTGGAGAAGCTTTACAAATACATACATCATTGTTCTAGTTGTAGGCCGACTGGCTCTCCACCACTCAGAAATACAGTCGTACAAATCCTGGTCCTGCAACCACATAATTTGAAATTTGAAGGGTGGCTTCTGTTGCTTGACAGCAAAAGAGATGCTTAGCTTGATTGGCCAATGGTCTGAGCCCTGCCAATCTAAAATCTCAAAGTTGAGCATCCACCTACCCCCCACCCAAAAATAGGATGCCAAAAACCTGTCAATCCACTTCGCTATAAAAGTGTTATCTAGCCTTCTATTGTTCCATGTGAAGCATCCATTATTTTTTTTAATGTCTACCAAATTAAGTTCCACAATATTTTCATTGAGAAGAGAAGAAGACAGTTCTAATTTGATATTTCCACCCCTTTTTTCTGAAAGATCCATAATCGCATTAAAATCTCTAGCTAAAATCCATGGCAAATAAGGGAACTCCTTGCATACCAACTTAATGCTATTCCAAACATAGATCTTACCTTGCAAATTAGTGGGGACATAGACATTTGACAAAAACACATACTCCCCTGAATCCATGCATAAGGCAACCATAGATAACATCGATTTGAAGGCCATCCAAACCACCGGTGTAACCTTCCTTGGATTCCAAAAACATGCCAATCCACCTGCTGCCCCATTGGTCCCAATGCACTGGCATGACCTTTGACCCCATATCCTTGGGGCAATACCCATCATATACTCCACTAACACTTTGGTCTCTTGCAAAAATAGAATGTCCAGATGTTGATTTCTGATTACTCGAATAGCCTTTTGTTTAGGGCCGCTATTCAGGCCCCTCACATTCTATGATACCGTAATCATTTCGAGGGAGGCAAGAAGTGTGCATCCAAGGTCTTAACCGACCTTGATTCGACCAAGTTCTCCCCAATCATCTTAATTAATTATATATCCTTCTTTCTTCCCGCCTTCCCACTTTTTTCTAAGGTTCCCTTCTTACTGTCTTTTTGAAGAATTCCCAGGCTGGGAGGAGCCTTCCCTCACTTTTCATCTTCCTCCACCCCTGGCTGTGACGCCTTCTCTCTAGCCACCACAACTTGATACCTCTCTTCTATTAATTCTGCCAGACTCTGCACTCTCCCCTGTCCCTCTACATTCATTGGTAAAGGTGTTTCAGCTTCTTTCTCTGGAGGAAGAGAGGCATTTTTAACTACATGTTCTTCCTCCTCCATTAACTCCTCCCCGTCAACAAAACCTGGATTAATCTCCTGCTGACCCAAATCCTCCAAAATCACAAATCTATTAAAGGACTCCTCCTCCTGCCTCTCGAAAAGGGTTCTCTTATATCCCCTATTTCTACCCCTGGATTTAACCTGCATGAACCCTTCTGGGTCCTTCCCCCTCCCCCCTCCAGACTCCTTTCTTTTCTCCTCAACTATTGTCTTATTTGTGGGAGGTAAGGGAGAAGGCTATTGCTCCTCCATCTTACTTTTCAGGCATCTTCTTACCAAATGTCCATACTTGTGGCATAGGCAGCATCTAAAGGGCAAAGTCTTGTAGTCTAATTGTTGTACCCATGAGTACACCCCTGCCCACATTTCCACCGCATCTGGCAAAGGCCTGCTTAGGTCAATTTCTACACATATTCGTGCACATGTCATGATCTTCTTTCCAAGAGTTTGTGAAGATGATCCCACCAGTTTTACTATTATCGAAGCTATCATCAGTAGAACATCCTCCCTACAGCATTCAATTAGCATTCATGGGAGGTGAACCCACACTGGAACCCTATTTGGAAGCTCCTCTGTAGGGTTAAAACCAGCATGCCACTGCTTTAGGAAAAGACCAGCCTGGTTATAAAAGTACGGCCCTCCTTCAAACACCCAGTTTCTATCCTCCAAATAGTTAAAAGTGACCATAAAGAAGCTATTAGCCAACAACATCAATTCCACTTCTCCTACCGACTCCCACACCCTGTGAGCCCAATTTTCCAAGAATGGTAAAGATACCTTCAATCCCAAGAATTTATAGTACAAAGAATGCTTTGAGTAGTACTCCACATCGTCTGCTATCATGTCAAATGGGATAACCAATTTCAGTTTCTCATTACAGCGTTCCAGGCATCCGTTTACCTTAGTGATTCTTGTCCCTCCTGTTGAGCCATTGCCCTGCGTCCCTGTAAACTGTTGAAGACCAATTGCCTCCTTCATTCTAACATCCTATCCCTGAGAGCTCCTGCCTACCACTTCACTGAAGCTTCTTTCCCTTAAGAGATTCCTCTGTCCCTGTTGTTGCATTACGGCTTCCCAGCAAGACCTTCCTTCCCCCACGCTGCCTCTGCTCTTCCCCCCTCCTACCTTGCTCACCGCTACACCTACGCATACAAAGAGAAAACATCTAATAGCTAGGGCATGGCTGCCCTAGCTGAGCCGTGAGTTGCAGCGCTCGCCCAATTTCACCATCACTCCACAAAATTTCTCGCTTATATATATATATATATATATATATATATATATAGGTAATTATTTATCATACATTAAATAAATATATATAAAAGATAATTAAAAATATTATTTTTTGTAATATTTATTTCTCAAATCTAAAATTATATAAAGTTATTAAAAAAAATCATATAAAATATATATAATAATTTTATAAAAATAATTAATAATGTTAAAAAATATAATCCAAATATTTCCATCAAAAAATTAAGATATAATTAATTATAAATTTTAAAAAAAAATTCTATATGTGAAAATTCCAAATATGGACTTTTCGAACATAATAATAGTTAATTTAAAAAAATTCTATATGCAAAAATTCCAAATATGGACTTTTCGAAGATAATATTATTGTCATCTCCTTTAAATTGGAATATATATATTTTTAATGTAATCTTAATTCACACATTCATTTTGAATGTGACAACACCATTCTTATTAATTTTCTTTTGTTACGGAAAATACAAATTTCTGTTATATTAGTTGAAGTATTATCCGAGGATAATAAAGTGGAGGAGTTAAGTTTTTAAAAAAAATATATTTATGGTAAAAAAAAAATCTTTACACTTTTCCTGTTTTATGATAGAAAAGGGAATTTTTTAAATTAATTTATTTTTAATGTATTTAAATTATATATATAATTATAAATTTTAGTGGTTTGTTTGATAATATTTTTTTCATAAAATATTATTTTATGATGTAATATTACATGAAAAAAATGGAGTTGTTTTCCAGAATTTTTTTCTTTCACAAAAAGTGAATTCAAATAATAAGAAATCAATAATAGTTATTACAAATTTTTAAATATAATTTTAAAAAAAAAAAATCATAAAATCACATTTGTATTTTTTTTCAAGAATCTGATATTGTAGCAAGACTGATGGAGACAATTCTAAATAAAGATATTTTTTTATTTGTACTAATCGTTCATTTTCTCCATGATCAAAACAAGGGTATGTTTTGATGGGAAAAAAATGTCATCGTATTATTAATAATTAGAATTGAAAGTATATATTTGTAATTAGAAATATCATTTTATCATGGTAGATTTTACTATTACTTATTTTTCTCACATTATTTATGCTCGTATATTAATGGATTTGGATTTGTCTATGCCTCTCTTAGTACAGGTTGTTTTGTAAGTTGGTGATCATTCTTGGTGTCGGTGTTTGGATTATGAAGGTATCCCATTTCATTGTTAGAGGTGATTTAATAAGAGTCATTTAACATATGAATGACTCCGCTCAAAGGTTACTAAGTCCTCATTTTGGTGGAAGGATGCTCTACAAGAAAACCTTATAGTAGATGTAGATGATGATGCCTCCTCATATGCCTCGAAGCCCTCTTTTGATGATGGGAAGGATTCTATTTCCTTATTGCACGACTCCTCTATTTTTGAGTTTGCTACAAGGACCTCCCTTGTTATTGCTGTCAATACCGAGACTATTGTTAAGACTTCCCCTATTGCTGCTGTTGTTGGGATTTCTTTTAGGATCTCCCCTACTATGATAAGGACCTCCCTTGTTGTCTCCCCTATTGTTGTTGCTTGGACATTCTTAGAGATATTAGTTGTTAATGCTAAACATAGAACTGCTAATGTAGGTATGCAGTGTGCTACTGAAGCTGATGTTGTTGTGCCCGCTTCAAAAGCTCCACCCCGTTCAGAGGATTTGGTGATTTTTTCACCTCCTTCATCTCCTTCCTTTGTGATTGGAGATCTAGATACCTATTGGAGTGTTTTCCAAAGAAGGAAGCGTGGTCTTTCTAAATATGTTTCTCAAATCCGTATTTGAGCCAAAGTTGTTAGACCTGCCAAGTCAGGGCCTATTATTGTATAGTTTGTAGCTTAGCTTTTTTGGCTTTGTTGTTTGACTGTTTTTGGTGTGCTATTTATGTCATGTGGTTGGTCTTTTTATTTTTAGCCTTGCGGGTTGCTTTGTATTGGACATAAAACCCCTTTTTCCTATGGATCTAATAAAAAACAAGGACATATTTGTAATTTCTTTTCATTTAATTACAATTTTTAAATTTTTATGAAAAATTTATTGTTAATTTCAATAAGGGTATTGATTTTGAAAAGGTAATTTTAAGATACTTATTTTTTTAATAAAAATATTCTTTGATTTTTAGAGGTTAATAAGTAAATGTGTTTTTTATATTTTTTATGTTTTCTAATTTTCACATATTAATAAGTAAATGTGTTGTCTATTTTTTTTTTAATTTTGAAGTTTTCATATATTAATAAGTAAATGTGTTGTATATTTTTTTAATATTTTATGAAATGCTATTTTTCTATTAGGAAGATGGAATTATTTAAAGTAAACTTTTAAATTTTATTATAACATTAATTATATATATTTAAGAAAATAAAAATTTTATTTTATTTTTTAATTTTTTATATTTATTTATAATATAAATAAAATATCAATATAAATTTTATTGTTCTAACTATTACATAAGTAAATCTGTTAGACATTAATTTCTATTTCTTTATAATTTTCTATTAATTTGTAAATAAGATACAAGATAAAACTATAAGGTTTTCAATTTTTATGATCTTTTTACTAATAATTAAACAATATAGAGTAATTTTGAAATTTATAATTATAATAAAAAATTAAATAATAATTATATATGAGTGTCTATTCGAATGTATTTATATCAAAATAAAAAATAGAATGAAAACCATTTATCTTTCAAAATATTAAAATTGGAAGTTAGAAAATAGTGATGAAATTTGCTTATTTTTCTTAGAACTTGGATTGACACAAGATACAATATTATAAAATATAAAAAATTAATATATATATATTTTTAATTTTTTATATTTTATTTATAATAAAGATAATGACTAACAGAAAAATATCAATTTAAATTTTACTATTCTAACCATCAGGTAAATAAATGATTTTACATTATTTTCTATATTTCTATCATCTTATATTAACTTGTAAATAAGATAGAATCATTTTCAGAGATAAAGTTTTCAATTTATATGATTATTTACTAATAATTAAAAAATACAAAGTGATCTTTTATATATAAATATATATACTAAAAAATCAATAGTACTATATCGATATATATCAAAATAAAGATAAGTATTAAAATATATTTATTTTTGAAATTATTAAAATTGAAAGTCAAAGAATGGTGATGAAATTTACTTATTTTCTTAAAACTCAAATTAAGACAAAATAATATATTACAATATATATCTGAATAACGGTTGTACTTTAATTGTGATAAAATTTGACCGTGTTTGTTGCAATGCCTGTTCAGTAGCTTTCTTCCTAAAAATGGATATGATGTCGTCTTTGTAAGCAGAGTAGCTTTCTTCCTTCTCTTAATCATTTTTAAATTGTAATTAATATAATTTTTCTTTAATTTTAAATTTTGTTTTTCCAGATTTAAACACATTTTGGGATGCCAAACTGAACCAGAGTTTTCTCCAAGTTAATTGTTACTCACTTCGTAGCACTGCATTGCCGGCTTCTCACCGTCGCAAAGCACACTCGCTCCTTTCGTAGCACTGCACTCGCTTATTTATTTATAGTCTAGTATTATTTATTTGGATTTTATTTTCTTCCACACCTCCCCTGACCTGAAATCTTCTTCGTAACATTTTTTAATAACTTTTAAATATTAATATTTAAAAGTTTTCTGCCTCTCGTGAGATCAACTGTAAATGTAGGGTTAATATTATTGTAAATGTCTTGCTTTTCCCTCAAACATTTTCAAGAAAAACAATAAACAAATCATCCTTATCTTGTAACTCGTAACTGTCATGGAAATAACATAGCATTAATGAAAAATATGAGAATAAAAAATGTCATTGATTGGTTAAGAATAAGAGTCCAGTGAGTTTAAGATTTTGTACATCATTTAAAAAACTTAGAAGATTTTTTCGATCCAAATCTTAAAAGTTTTTTCGTTAAAAAAAAAATTGAATTACATTTTTAGTTCATAAGAATTTCTAATAAATTATTATAATACTATATAATAAATATTATAGATAAATTTAATATAAAATTATAATAATAATTCAATATATTTATTTTAAATAAATCTTTAAAATAATATGTAATTTATATGATAAATTTAATGTAAATATTATGCTATTAATATTTCTTATCATCTTATAAATAAATATATTTAAGATATTTATAATAATTAATAGTTATAAAGTTCATATATTTTAAAATGTTGTCCCTTATTTCTCTTCCCTGTTTCGATTTGCATGTACTTGTAACTTTTTTGCCACAGTTTCTTCTTCTTGGCTGGGTAAGAATAGATGTGATCCTTTACGTCTAACAATGTTGGTAAAAACATTGATGTTGTGAAAAAGACTATTGTCACATTGAAAGAAGTTGTAGAAGATACAGGGCACACAAAGGACTCAATTCAGATCTTCTAGTAGAACCAAACATAGAAAAAAGCACTAACTAGCACTAGGGTTGTAAATAACTCCCCTATCGGCCATAATCTTTGATTAGGTGACCTTAACAGCTCAACCTAAAGGAGATTATTGTCACCATCTACTGGTTGACATGACATTGTGTTCATCATGCCTCCAATCTCATACAAAAAATTAATTTCCTTGTCATGATCCTGCTTGGATTGATCAATAGACTTTGTTAGTACTATTATCCGAAATTGAGAAGCCCTGTGCAATTCCTCGTGCTCGGCATCACTCTTCAATATAATCTCGACAACAAAGGTATTCATATCAATTGATTTTACAGCTATAAATTTGGAATAATAAATGTTTAAGGTCTGAATTTTCCCTTCATAGTTATTGATATGCACTTTAAAAATATTCTTCCTTTACATGATGATTCCATAATGTTCCATCATTGCTACAATAACCTTATTGCCTTTAGTAACCAGTTGCTCGGACCATTCTTTTGTAGCCCTTCCCATGTGAGCATTCTCTCGAATAGAATAAATTGTAGCCTTATCTAGACTAATTAGTTGTACTACTTTTGGTTGTTGTGATGATTCATTGGGTTGTATGAATTGATTCAGTGCTTCTGTAAAGTGATCTACTTTTCTCTTCAATTCATCCTTAGTGTCTTTTCTCTTCAATTCATATATATATAAACTAATAATTAATTACCATACATATTTTAGATAAAATATATGTGAAAGATAGTGAGAAATATTATTTTCATATATTTATTTCACAAATTTAAAATTGTACAATTTTTTTGAAAATAATATTAAACAATGTACATATATTATATAATATAAATATTTATTATAAATATATATTAATATAATAACTTTAAATTTGATAATTATATATAATTATAAATACATATAAAATGGATTAATCCAAATATTTTCATACAAAAATTAAAATATAATTAATGGTGAAAATAATAAATATTTTGAAGAGTCTTTCGATGAACACCAAATAGATAAGCAAGGACCATAACCAAAGATTCGTAAAGACTTCGGAACATGATATTATTGTGATCTCCTTTAAATTGAAATAGAAATATATACCTTTTTATGTAATCTTCATTCAAACATTCATTCTGAAAGTCACAGCACCGTTCTTGTTAATTTTTCTGTCACGAATTTAAATTTAAAATTCACTTATTCACTTATATAAGGTGAAGTATTACAAGAGGATAATAATGTGTTTTTAAGTTTTAAAAATAAAAATAAAAATAAAAATTTATTTATTTATTTTAATTTTCAAATAAAATTTTCTTTATTCTTTCCGTGTTTTATAATAAAAATAATATATAAATTTTAATGGTTTGTTCGATAATATTTTTTATTATAAAATATTATTTTATGATGTTTAATAATTTATGAAAAATGAAATTTTTTTTAATTATGTTTTTTTATTTTTTTAATAATATTTTATCAATATAAACAACACAAAATCAATTGAAATAATAATATTAACTACTCGGTATATATACCATAAAATCACATTTGTATTTGAATTTGTTAAAAGAGTTGAAAGGACGGTGACGAATTTTTCTTACTTTTCTTGAGAGTCACATAACAGAAATATTACAAGAGTCTGATCTTTTAGTAAGATTTGATGGAAATAAATTTAAATACGGAGATTTTTTATTCCTACATAAGATATTTGAGTATTCATTATGCCCAAAGTAAGTTTAAAGTCACACTTTGTTTTTGGTAGAAGTAAAGTGAGTTACATGTTAAAGACTTTGCGTTCAATTGAATGGGTAATGATGTGGGAAGTTAGAGAACAACAACAAAACATGGAGTTTTATTTACAGGTGTTTTTGCCAAATGATTAGTTTGTTGAGTTGATTATAATTGTTGGTATTTTATTCATCCAATTACTGTGTTAATTTTATTGGAATACTTGCAAGTCAATTAATAGTAGGGATGCAGGCATGCTGTGTGATATGAGTGAGTGGATATACATGATCAAGAAACACGACCTTGTAATATGGAGAAAAAGATAAAAATAAAAAATATTTAAGTTTTATAAAAAATGTCCAACGTACTAAAAAATATTTTCATAATTTATTTCCATTTGAATTAATATTTTCTAAGTTTAATGATTGATATATTATTATTTTTATTAATAATTAATTTATTATTATTTTTAATTAAATAATTGATTCTGATAAAGTAATTTGAAGATGTTTATTTTTTTAAGAATATTCTTTAGGTTTTTATAAGTTAGCAAGTAGTGAAGCAGTTGAAAATAAAGTGTAATATGAAAGCCTTTGCATTCAATGTCATTTAACTTAGCATACCTTTTTTTTATGTGAGATTTTTTAATGTTCATTCATTTTGGTGGGGATCAGGACAGCGATATAAAATTCGTATGTGTTGTATAAAAATTGAACTTTCTATTATTAAATTCTTCGGTGTTTTCTTCATTTTAATTATAGTATTAAAGTTTAATAATTAATTTATTTAAAGATCTGATATTTTCATAATTTATATAATAGTAATAATTTTTTGAAAATAGTAATAATTTTTTGAAAAAACTGTATCAAGTTTAGAATCTTAAAATTTGACATAATTTTTCTATCAAATTATTACTAATTAAATTATTGTTATTTTCAATCATAGAATCGATTTTAAGAAAGTAATAGAAGAAACAAAAAAGAGTTCTGGTAAATTTTTAGAAAAAAGAGAAAATTCTAATAAAGAGGAAAGAACGAATTTTAATGATTTTACAGTCCCTGAGGAGGAAGAAGAAAATTTTAATAAACCTTAAATAAAAGAGAAGAAAGTCTCGTTAAACAAAATTGGAAGAATTTTATTGATTTTACATAATTATAAATAATTTATTTTATTTTGTTTTTTAATTAGATTAAATAATTATTATTTAAATATAAAAAGAAGGTTAATTGAGTTAAATCTTTTAGCTTTTTGTCTTTTCTAAGTTCAATTAATCTTTCAACATTTGTATTTTTCAAATTAAATTTATAATCTCATTGTTAAGCTATAATATATATTATTTATAAAAATTTATTAAAATTGTATCTTCTAAGTTTAATTTATAAATTATTTCTTCAAATACAATATATTTTATTTATAAATATTTAAAAAATAAGAAGGGAGGATAAATGTCTCTTAAAACTCTAGATAAAGAAAAAAGTTCCAATAAAATTGAAAAGAAGTATTTTTATTTAATTAAACATAAATGATCTCAATTATTTTCCAATTAATTATTCTTCAATTGAAATCAATTTTTTATTTTATTTTATATTATTAGTATTATATTAATTCATCTTCAATTGAAATCAATTATTTTTATTTAAACATATAATATTAGTATCATATTTATGATATAATAAAGGTATTATAGCTAAGAAAATATTAATTGAGCTAAACCTATTATCTCTTTTTATGTTAAATTTATAAATCAAATTTATAAACAATTGTTGTGATATGTTTATACTATTTTTAATTGAAGAATTAAACTTAAATTTAGTTTTTAAAAGTTATTATTATAATATAACATTTGTGTATTATCATTCAAAATTTAATTGTTATTTAATTTATTTTTTATTTCTATATAATCTATATATTATTTATTAGTTAAAATATCATTAAATAATATTTTAAAAATAAATTTATAATTTTATTTTTTTCTTTAAAATATTAATTTTTATACAAATATATTTATTATAAATGGTATAGTACATTAAAAAATAAAAATTATTTACATAATTAATTGTACAATATCCTATGTAATTATATTAAAATATATTGATTATAATAAATTTAATTTTTATATGATAATAAAATATATGCACAAGACAAAATTTAAATTCTAAAATACTATACAAAAATTACTATAAAGACTTATAGTTAACATGTAATGTTATTTGTTAATACAAAATAAATAATGTTAAGATGATTTATAATATAAAATTTAATTTTAAAATAAATAATTAAAATATTTATTTATAAAATTAATATGTAAATTTATAATATTAAGAAATGAAATAGAGTAATCATTATATATATATATATATTATATATATATATATATATATATATATATATATATATATATATATATATATATAATGTTATATTAAAAAATAAAATAAAAAAAGTTGAAAATTTAACTAATGATTTAAATAGTTTAGTTATAGATTGAAATATGATACATCACTTTTTTTTTATCAATCATTGTTTTATGTGATGATCTTAAGTTAAGAGTTAAAGATCAATAAGTATAGACTCTTTACGATCTAAAAAACTTCATGAATTGAACCAACTGTTCACATAATACTTTATTTTAAATTAATATGATAAAAAATGTTCTAAATTAATATTTATTAGTGATAATGCTTTATGACAAAGTGAGTATGTTACTTTTAATTTTAATATTAAATCTGAATATATTTGATCTTCACTTAAAAAATTATTTAAAATAAATATCAATATCATTTTTAAAATTTGAAAAATTTATATAATATAATTAAATTAAAATACCATGACTAAAAAATAAAAAAGAGCTAAAAATAAAGAAACTAAAAATGAAAGAGAGGAGTTATAAAAAAATGTTGAAGCGATCGCCAAAACTGTGATTGAAGAAAGTAACGAAAAATAAGCAAAAAAATTGAAATATAATATTTTACATAAATATAACGGTTGTACTTTTATTGTGATAGAATTTGACCATGTTTGTTGCAATGCCCACTCTGCTCTCTTAATCATTTTTAAAATGGATATGATATCATTTTTGTAAGCAGAGTAGTTTTCTTCCTTCGCAAAGCAAATACGCTCCTTTCGTGGCACTGCACTCGTCACCTAAGCAATCACTTTGATTTATTTGGCATGCTCCACCAAGAGAAGTGCCATTTATTGTAAATGCATCTTTAAAATAATATATAATTTATATGGAAAATCTAATGTAAATGTTATGTTTTTGATAAAATAAGGCGACAAAACCAAGGGCTGAACCCTTACAAAACAACTCACAATAGGATTAAAAAAGGATCACAAACAAAAAGAGCCACTATCAGTTAAGACAACAAACACCGCTAAAATATAGCATATGGTAAGAACCAGGATTCTGACAGCAAACAGAAAAAGAACAATAGAAACAAGGCTAATTGGGAACATCCTCCCAGCCTTCAGAAAGAAACTTATACATATTATCAAAAACTTTAGCTTTCTCCTCATCAGCACCCTAGGTAAAAACCTCTAATTCCTACAACAGGGTCAAGTTAACCAAAGTTGGGTGACAAAGCATGTTGTTTAAGAGATAGCCAAAGGTGGAAAGCCTTTTTTCCAGAAGATCCACACGGTTCCTCAAAATCAAGATGTCCTCCACTTGTCTGATATCTTCCTCCTCCTCCACAGACATCTTTCCTTCTTCAGGGTGTTTCTAGTCAACAGGTACTGAATCATTACCAATGTCCTCAGAGTGAAATTCTTGAGTCTCTCTCTCTTCAAGTCTCTCAGTCTCATCAGAGTCAAACCCCTGCACCTCCGAGTCAACCCCCTTAGATATCTTGTCACCTACCTGAGTAGTAGAATCAAAGCTACTCTCAGAGTACTCAATCATCTTAGTTTTGTGGGCAGGGCTACCCATGATTCTCCCAGAATGCCTCACAATAGAAAAGGTGCTCACAGTCATAACAGACTTAGTTTTAACCTTTTTAGATGGACCCTCATCATCACTTTTTAGAGTTTTATGGGTCCCAATGCCACCCTCTAAATTAGTGATCACAATAATTTCCTCATCCCGCAGCTGTTGTTTCTTTCCTTTTGGGGGAGGGGTTTGAAAATCCTCAATAGTGGTTACTTCTAGGATATCAGACACGGAAGCATCTTTAACATAAAAAATAGAAGGGGTAGAATCCAGAGGCTTCTCAAAGGTAGAGGGATTACCTTTAGGGGAATCAACAGTCAGGGGAATAGGGTTTGACAGACTTAAGGCCAGATGGAAATGATAGAGCTGATGAATGAGACACTGATGAAGTGGTATAGGCTTCTTGGTAGGTTTTTTGGCATACTTGGCCTTCACATGGAGGACCGAGAGATCAAGAGAGGACATCAAATAGAAAGGAAAATTGATAGCCACATTTCTTTTAAAATAATTCAATAGAGGAAGGTGATAATTATAGACCCTCATAAAACGTCCCTCCATAGTGATGTATTTCATCATCAAATAACACATCTCATGACAAGGTTTAGGTAGCTTGGCATGTTCAAAGCCTCCTTGGTAAGGCATCAACTCTTCTCCTTCACCCAAAAATAGACTATGGCTTTTAAGGTCAGTGACCCTAGTTTTCCTTTTTAGTTTCACACCCTTAATGGAAAGGCCTGTGGCCATAGCAATGACCTTATCTGAGACCTCAAACTCAACACCTCAAATTTTCACCCTACGATTGTCTCATGAGAGTGCACATTACAATGAGAAATTTTCATCATGACCATTGAGGCATTCTAAGAAAGAAAAAATGCCCCCTTCTTTGCAATAGTGCCAGACAACAACATTGTCTCTAAATTTAACATAGGTTATTAGCAAAATCCATTAACTTAGTAAAAATGCAGACACCAAAAACCACAACCAAAATGGCTTCTTTCATGAAAATGCACCTTTTGAGGCCTTCACCACAAGGGTAAGTAAAAATGATTAATTACTTAAGGTTAAATGAATGTTGAGTCCTTTGGTAATTATTATGAGGACATGACACCATATTAAACCAATAATTCCTCCCTTCCAACATGCTTTTCTCATGCTTGTAAATATGCCTATTGATCTTCCAATCCACAACAGGTTGCCGGCTCAGCATACATAAGAGCTGTGCCAAAGTGGAAAGAAAAGAAGGTGATGTCATGGATTAGATTGAACTTTTTGAACTAAATCCATAATTAGTGAAGGAATATTTTAGCTTTGGTGCCAACATCACTTACTTTCAAACTGTTAACTATGATTACCAAGGGCATCGGCAACCCCATTACCCTCCCTATAAATATGGGATATAGTCACCATAGGGAGACCACTTATA
This sequence comes from Torreya grandis, assembly GCA_037957365.1. Lineage (NCBI taxonomy): Eukaryota > Viridiplantae > Streptophyta > Pinopsida > Cupressales > Taxaceae > Torreya > Torreya grandis. Next base: position 1,699,067 of record JARHVA010002683.1, read on the forward strand.
ATGGTTTTGATATGCATAATAATATCTTTTAGCCTCCAACCACTTACAGAGACTTTGTCCACTACATCAATAATTAACATAGAATCCCCCTCATATTTAACTTTTGTATACCCAGAGTGACCTCCAACTTGACTACCATAAAAGGGTAGAGGCCTCAGAAAAATTATTGGTTTGATAACCAAAACCCACAACATAGGCTGAAATAAGCTCCCCTCTATTATTCCTGATGATTCCACCCCCACTAGATTTATCATTGGATTTTGAGGCCCCACAAAAATTTAGTTTGAACCAATTTGGCTTCACATAAGACCACCTAGTATTCAATCTCTTGAGTTTCTTGGAGTTATCATAAATAAAGATTTGATTGAGAATACCCCAATTGGTTGTTGAGATAATTTCAAATTGGGTACATAGTTTGTCAGCAGTCTTAATTTTGGAATTAGCCATATTTTCAATCAAAAGTTTGGAGAAAGAATGATAGACTTGATTATGGTTCTTGGTAGTATCCGTAAATATTCTATTAATTCTTTCTTTGTAAATAATCCATCCCATGAAAGGGAGAATTTGATTCCATAGCTCCACTAACCAGGGTTGAGAAGAAAGAGAATTCTAATTAATGATGACCTCTTTTACGTATTGATTTCACACCCATGGCATGTCAAAATTAAAAATAATTGCACTCCAGATTTGTCTAGAAAACTCACAATGAAGAATGAGATGAGAAATAGTCTCTTCCTCCTTAAGGCACATAACACACCTATTAACCAAATGAAAAGACCTTTTTTTGAGATTATCATGAGTTAATATCTTATTATGAACCACATCCCACCAAAAGAAATTAACTTCTGGGAGGAGTTTATGATTCCAAACTTTCTTCCAAAGGTCCTCTTTTTGACCTACATCAATTAGCAAATGATAAGTAGACTTAATTGAAAAACTCTCTTGTGTTCGCAGCCCAAAGTAACTCATCAAGTCTTAGAAAAAGATGGATTCTAACTATCCAGAGCAACTATTGTATAGCATTCATATGAGGGAGAATATCCTAGTGGTTCTTATAACATTCAAGCATATTTTTCCATTATCTAAAGCCATGTCTCTGTTGAATATACTGGTTAACATTTGTGCCAAAAACTACTTAGCCAAAAAATCCAAGGCCCCATTATCTTCTTGAGTTGAATGCACATGATCAGCCAACCAAGGGTCATCCAAAAATTTTATATTGGTCCCATCCCCAAGTTTCCACTTCATTCATTTCCTTATTAAGCTCCTAGATTTGATCATCTTATTCCAAATAATAGAACCTTGAGCGAGGATCTCTAAGTTTATGAAATTAACAATGTTATGACCTTGTAATTATTTATCTCTCATGATTTCCTCCAATTTTTGTTATTATTAAGAAAATTCCAATTTATATTAGATAATATAACTTTATTCATTTTTTTAATGGTTTTGATGTTAAGGCCACCATGAGTTTTAGGGAGACAAACCTTCTCCCATTTAAAAAGAGATATTCTCCTTCTTTCCTCCAAACTTGTCCATATAAAATATCTTTGGATCTATTCAAGTTTATCTGCTAGATAATTAGGCATTTTGAAAAGAGAAAGGAAATAGGTAGGGATGCCTTGCAAAGAAGCTTGTGAAAGCTACAATTTTTCAGCACTACTCAATAGTTTTCCTTTCCAACCAACCAATTTTTTTTGAGTTCTTTCAAGAATATTATTCCAAAATCTAGGGTTAACCTCCTTAATAATTAATTGGAGACCAAGGTAGGTAGAAGGTAAAATTGCATCAACACACCCTAGGATGTTAATGATTTTCCTATCAATATTAGGAGTGTTGAAGAAAAATATATTACTTTTTTGGAAGATAATATATTGACTTGAAGCCTTAGCATAATCTTTAAGAATCTTTCTACAACTATAGGATTCCAAAACTAAGGAGAAGCCAAAGAGAATGGTATCATACACAAACTACTGAATAGATATAGGATGAAGAGTAGAGGCCAGCTTAATGCCAATAATTTCCCTAGAATTGATCATAGAGTGAACCAAACTCCCAAGGGTTTTAGCCATAATAATGAAAAGATAAGGGGATAAAGGATCCCCCTATCTGATACCTCTAGAAGAAGATAAGAAACATATAAGGACTCCATTAAAAAGGATAGAGAATTTAGTAGTGGTAATAGCTTCCTAGATAAGGAGAGTCACTTTTTCATTAAATCCAAATTTTTTAATTACTTGAAAAAGAAATTGCCAAGAAACCCTTTCATAGGCTTTAGAAATATCAAGTTTGAAAGCCACACCTACTACTCTAGTTTTCTCCATAGAATGAATAGTTTCATGAGTGGCAATAACAACATCTAGAATCTATCTCCCAGGCACAAAACCTTTCTAAGAGGGAGAGATAATTTTATCCAAAAATGGTTGACATTTAAAAACAAGGATCTTGGTGCATATCTTATAGACCTTATTACATAAACTAATAGGTATATAGTCATCAAGCAACATAGGGTCTGGTTTCTTCAGAACAAGAACAATAAGAGTGTTATTGAGTTGTTTAAGGAGCTTCTCTATTCTAAAAAAATCTTTGATAGTAGCAATAACATCATACCCCACAATGTCCCAAAATTCTTGGAAAACTATGTGAGGAAAACCATCAGGGCCAAGGGTTTTGAAGGAACCCATAGAAAAAATAACCCCCCAACCTCCTCTTCAGAAATAGGTTTCAATATGTCAACATTGTCCTCCTCAGAAATCAAAGTAAGGATATTATTAAGGAGCTACTCTCTAACCAATAAATTATCATCATTAACCACTTATTCAAATAGCAAATTCTAGAAAAATGTTAGTAGCCTGAATACCAATTTCCTCATCTTCAGTGATCTCCTTACCATCCTCTAAAGTCAATTTAGAAATTGCATTAGATTTCCTATGTTTCATAGCCAAAAGGTGGAAAAAAGAAGTATTACGATCTCCTTCATTGAGCCACTGCACTCTAGACTTTTATTTCTAAAATAATTCCTCCTTGATCTTAAGGTTTTTCTAGTCCCTAATTAAGATGCTTTCAACTTCAGTAGTTTCTTCAATAATATCTCCCCAGGCCATACTATTATGGATATTAGCTAATTGAACACATATAGTCTTCTTCTGAGTAAAAAAATTCACAAAGCTATACTTATTCTAACCCCTCACCTCTCTTTTGACATGAAGGGGATTTTGATTAAGTTGGAGCATGGGGATGCCTTGGATCGGAAGCTGCCACCATCTAAAAAGAATATTTCTAAAATCTAGGTGTTTAATCCACATATCTTCAAATCTAAAAGGAAAATGTCCTCTTTTTCTCAATTCCACCCAATCTAGGAGAATAGGATTATGATAAGAAGCAGTTCTTGGGAGAACTGCCAGCTTAAGAGTGATAAAATTATCCCAATTATTGGAAATGACAAATCTATCTAACTTATCATAAATCAAATGGTCCCCCCTTCTCCTATTAGTCCACGTAAAGTTTTGATTCATCAGCTCTATATCTAAAAGCCAAAAATTATTAATGAAGTTAGCAAGGTCAAGCATACTATCAGAATAATCAAAGATGCCTCCAAACTTTTCAGAAGGGTATAAAGGGGTATTGAAATCCCCCACCAACATCGAAAATGTGTCAAGATTAGAAAGAATATTATCAAATAACTCTTCCCATATAGACTTCCTCATCACCCTAGTGTTCAGGGCATATACATTGACCAAAGTCCAATTGAAAGAAGGCAGATAAAAATTAATCACAAGATAATGCTTATTTAAAAAGGTAATCATACCTCCAACTTTGGCAGCATTCCACATCATGACAATCCCACTAGAAGCATCAACATGAGGGTTGATACAATAGGAAACATTAGGCCATATTTTCATAGCAATCCTTTTGAAAATTTCTACCAACATTTTCACTTCTTGGAGTAATAAAATATCAACTCTCTAATCCAAAATACAATATTTGACTTCAACTATTTTGAAGGGCTATTAAGACGCCTCATATTCCATGACATAATTTTCATTTAAATAATTTTTAAGACTAAATCTCTAGTGTCTTTTATTTTCCACTAGCTATGTCCCTTGCTGCCTATCTTTTCCTTATTTCCCTTAGAGAGAGTCTACCCAATTTTGGGTCTATGCCCATATCTGCAAACTTCTTTAGTTTACAATATTTCTTCTTGGGGGTGATCCAATCATCCTAATCACCATGTGTTTCACTAGGTCCCACACCTGAGGGGAGGTGCGAGGAACTATTATTCTGGTTAGGGGGTTATGAGAGAACATTTCCCCCATGGTGGGGGTTGCATCATGAACTCCACTAATTATCGAAGATGGCTGAGGTATTTTTTCTTAGGGGTAAATCCTTCATTTACCAGGTTAGTATTCTATCCTAGATATGGGGGGTGAAGCTCTTCACTATTTGGTCTTTGGACATCATGATTAGTAGTTGAAGCATGCATATTTCATTCAAAGCTATTATCCTCAAAGTTAACATTAATCTCACCATCTTCCAATTTTGGTGATATTATCTCATTTGAAATTTGGTGAGGGATTTCTTCAATGTTTTCAAGTTCATTAGGATCTCTAGGCAAATCCCCAAAATGAGATTTAGGGTCGTCAGATTTATCCTTAGATTCCTCAGCTTTCTTGAGCTTATAGTGTCAAATCAAAAGACCCTTCTTTTTGCAGAGCTGACAACAAGTGGTTACATTCTCATATAAAATGGGTTGTGTCCAAACTTCATACTTAGAGTTCAGGTTTATGGACAAGGGTAAGATTTTATGAACTTCAACATTAACACAAAACCTAACATAAACAAGTCTAGATTTGACACGGGTAGTGTTATCTAGAGCAACAAACTAACCAAAGGTAGAAACTACTAAAATAAACATAATTCATCCTAGTAATCCAAAGGAAAGCCCAAGAGTCTGAGCCAAACTGGGTAGTTTTATTCAGATCAGTACTAGGATTTAACCCAAGTCTCCAACTACATAATTAAAGTGAATGTGTGCCATACAACCATGGCCCACCTGTTAAAATAGCCAGCATGTCTTCCTTGATAGTAAAATGAAATAAGAAAAGACCCTGTGCCATTGTGCTGACAGTTACACGACCCTTGAGGTGCCATCTATTAGATACCTACTTCCTAACCACTTAAATGTTAGGGTGCAAAGAAAAAAACTTACCGACCGAAGTAAGATCAATGGAAGCAATAATTTTTTCCACTAGATCGTCAAGAACCACAAGCATTGAACCCTCTAAAGTCTCCATCTACAAAGGGACCGCAGTTTGAACCTTAGAGGTAAGTTCATCCTATCTTATGAAGACATTTTCCCAAATATTAAGGTTTCTGACACCTAACACTGGTAGGGCCCTAGGGGTACTACCCGAGGTAGTACCCACCAAACCCATGAGGTACAAAGATACAAAGTCAAATCAAACCTTAAAAAAAAGTAAACATGTACAACTTTTCAGACTTATTCACAATATTTTTATGTTATTAATGTTTCTAATCATTTTTTAAATAGATATATTTAAGATATTTATAATAATTAATAACTATAAAGTTCATATATTTCAAAATTCTTTCCTTCATTTCTTTTCACTCTTTCGATTTACATGTATCTTTAACGTTTTTGCCAAAAATTCCTTATTTTTGACTGAGTAAAAATAAATGCAATCCTAAGTAATAAATTATATGAATGCAAAATAATTTAACACTAATAAAAATATTTGTTATCCTATTATAACTCAATAAAAATCCTATTTCTAAGATCTACTTATTTTTAATATGTTCATGAATCCACTTAGTTAATAATAAATTAAAACTTATATAGATGAAACCGAAACTAAATCATTAAAATGAGAAAACTTATTTCCATCCTAAGCTCATAAGATCATAAAATACACATAATAATAATAATAAAAAAAAGAGATCAATATATTCTTAAATAGTAGCATGATTATACCACGTAACATGATCCTAAGCACTCATTCCATGGACACCAAACTTAGGTACATAAATCTAATCAAATATAAATAAATGTAATTTATAAAAAGAATATGAAAATGACATTAAATAAAAATAAAGGAATCATCTTCATCTCTGATCATTGTGAATGATTGATTTAAATAGGTAAATGTCCCTGATTAAAAAATTAGTTTTAGGTCATGGGTTCCATGTGATTTTTTTAGATAAAAATATGTATATTGATATAATTAAAACGTATATTTACTTGAAAAAAATTAAATTTGATTGGATAAACTTTTATTATAAACTAATAATATTTTAATGCATATTTAATTACGATAATATTAAATATTTGTATTATATTTTAATTAGTGAACTTAAAAATTATACATTTTACAAATTGCATTAATAATTTAATTTAATTAAAAAAATATTTATAAAAAAAAAAAAAAAAAAAAAAATTAAAGAAAATAATTTTACAAAAAATAATCCAATACTTATCCATCACATATTTTTATATTAAAAAGATATATAATAAATCATAAAATTATTAAATTTTATTCATATAAAAATATTCTTAAAAAAAACAATTATAGTACATGAACATCAAATGGATGACCCAAGTGCTATAACAAAAGATTCCCAATAAAAAACCAAGAAACATAATATAATTGTGTTTTCCTTTAAATTAGAATATATTCTTTCTATACATTTAAGGAAAGTGTACAAGTTTGACAGACCACTTGTTTATATTATAATTATAATTAAGATTAATTTACAAAATAGAAACAAATGTGATACGGAAGCCATATTCTCATTGAAAAAAGTATATATATATTCACACCCTTTCCTAGAAAGTGATCCCCATTCATATTCATTTTGTTGTGAAACGTAAAATTGTTGTTATGAGTTGAAGTCTTACTCTAGGATAGTAATTCGAAAGAGTAAGTTTTTAACCAAAAAATATAAAGTTTTTCATGTTATATTTTTCAATGTTTTTTTTAATCTATTATTATTATTATAAAAGATAAAATAATTTTAAATAAAATATTTAATTTTAATTATTTTATTATATAAAATTATTAAAATAAAAATAAATATTAAATATTAAATATTAAAATATTATTTATTAAATTTGATTTATATTTATAAATAGTAAAAATAAATAATATAAATTTTATTTGTTTAATTAATTATCGAGTTAATAAATATATTAATAATATTTTTAAAGTTTTTATTAATATTTAGAAAAATTAAAAAATATATAATAATAATAATAATAATAAAATAATAATTGTAAATATATTTATTTTAAAATAGAGAGTACTATCAAATTATGTTTACTTTTAAATTCATTTAAAAAGTTGATATTAAAAAAAAATCGATAAATAAAACTATTGCAGGTATCAATACTTTTGCCAAAGCCAAGACTAATGGATATAATTCTAAACAAGAAGATATTTAGTACCCATAGAAACAGTGGATGACTTAATATGTCTAAGGTAAGTTCAAAGTAAAGTAAGGTTGGAGCATCTAAATAATTTAAATTGAAATGTTGTATAAGAGATGTTTTAAATTTATTTTTAGTTGTATTTAGGGTTAAATTTTTTGCATTCAATATCATTTATATATATATATATATATATATATATATATATAAATAAAATTGGTAATGAATTATTTTTTTAATTATTTAATGATATAATGGTTAAAATAATAATAATGTACAGGATATATTCGAGGGAGAAGTACAATTTTGGGAATGGATAAGGATGAGGGAAATTAAGGACTACAATAAAACATGGAAATTTATATACAAGTATTTTTTCTTAACTACTAATTTGTTTGATATTTTATTCATTTAAATTAAGATATTTATTTTATCGAATTACTTATAGGCCTATTAAACATAAAAACAAAGATGATGAATACGCACTTTCTGATATGAGTAAGTACATAAACTTTATTATTAAAATAGTTTGTTATCCATTGCCTTTTGACCTGTTATTTTTTCTACAAACACTATTTTTTCTTCTATATTAATGTTCGTGACGTAATAACTTGTAGGGAACTTTATGATGGAACACCATATTTTAATAGGAGATTCGATACAAATCATTCGTTTCCATGGGGAACAAGACAAGAACCAAAAATATGTAATATTTTTAAGAAAACCAACATTTTATTTTCAAGCTCTTTACATAGTTACGTTCACATTTATTTTCATTTAATTACATTTTTACAAATTTAATAATTTATTTATTTATTTTTTCAATCAGGAATTTGATTTCTGGAAAGCAACCAAATGCCTAGGAGAGGGTTCTGCTCAACCTTTGCAGCAAGTGGAAAGTTCTAATGCAGGAGAGTTTTATTAATTATACATAAAAAATTAATTTAAACCTTTAAAATTATATATTTTTTCAATTAGGTAATTGATTTCTGCAAAGCAACCAAATGCCTAGGAGAGGGTTCTTCTAAACCTCTGTAGAAAAGGGAAAATTCTAGTGTAGGAGAGTTTTATTAATTACACATAAAGACTTTTAAAACTATAATTTTTTTTTTCGAATTAAGTTAAACTTTTAATTTTTTATTTTATTTTTTGAATTAAATTAAATAGTTTGTATTAAACATTAAAAAAAGTCAAGTGATTTAAATTTTTTACTTTTATTTTTTGTGGTTGATCTCTTTTAAATTAAACATAAAAACTATTTTCCATTAACTCACATTTGTGATAATATTATATCTTATTTTTAGAAATCTATATTTTTTTAATTAAATTTAAATTTAAATCTATTAATTCTTATTATAATATTTTTTACTACAATTTAATTATTATTTATTAATTAAATATTATTATTTTTAATTCAAAATTAAATTTATAAATTTTATTGTTTTTATTATATCAATTTTTTAATATATAAATTTTAAAAATATACAAATGGTTTGTTTATATAATAACTTGTTCATGATCATGTTTAATTATTAAAATAAAATTATAATCAAATTTTAATTAATGAAAGTTTTTCTTCATGATCATGTTTAATTATTGAGATAGAATTGTAAATTAGATTGAACATATATATGATTAACAATTTCAATTTATTTATTTATGATGAGGAGTCAGGATTATTTTTTATTGTTCAATTATTAATTTATATATAAAATAATTGTTGTAATGTTTAATATATATTTATTTCAATAATAATTATTCACTATAATGATTGGATTTGCATATGATAAATAAAATTTATTTAGAAAATAAAATTTAAATTGAAATGAGGGAATTATGTTTTAAAATTCATTCATCTCAAAATAAAATTTAATTGTATTTTGTAATCATTAAAATGTTAAATATGTGAAAAGTATGACAACATAATAATATTTACGCAAATTTTAATTATTTATCAACATAATAATATTTATGCAAATTTTAATTATTTATATAATATATGAAGCAAGGCTTATATAAATGTGTTGATGGAGTCCGTAATAGTATAATGTAAAACTAGTACCATGTTTTAATTACTACATGATACGGATCGTGGTTCATTAAATTTTTTTTTTTTAAAGTACACAACAAAACAATCACAATGTAAAATAATAAGGTTAAAACTTTCATGCAAGAGATATGTTTAAATATTGCATAGGAAAATATTGTACAGACAAGGTCAATGGGCAATACAAAAGAATTTAATAATGTCAAAAATGAGTTATATGATCAAAGAATTTAATTACTACATGATATGGATCGTGGTTCTTTAGAAAAAAAAGACTTTAAAAAGTACACAACAAAACAATCACAACTTAAAATAATAAGGTTAAAACTTTCATACAAGAGATATGATTAAATATTGCATAGGAAAATATTGTACATACAAGGTCAATGGGCAATACAAAATAATTTAATAATGTCAAAAACAAGTTATACGATCAAATGTCACACACAACAAATGGCCAAAGAACATAAATAATATACATATTCAAATGTTTCACATACCAAATAATGATCTCATAGAGATACTCAATAAATTGACACTTAAAATTCATGTCCCATACACAATATACCAACAAGATCTATTCTAATATGTATAAGTCTTAATATTAATAGAACATAGAGCTAGAAAATAGTGTTCACTATATACATGCAACATGATCATATCCTCTAAAATAGTATATCCATGTACACAATGAAGAACAAATATATTAGGAAGACATTTTAATAAATATATATCTCATCAATATAGAGTCATGAAATGATAACTATTTCAGCAAAGCTACTAAGTAGAAGTAAGTCAAACATATTAGTCCATATAAAAGTCTATATATCTTGCATAGCATTTATGAATATTAATGAAATGCATGTGTGATAGAAAAATAGTACAATATATAATAATTATTAGATAAATAAAAAATGACAATGATGTAAAATATATTTTTAAATATGTTTTGGTCCTAATTTTAGATATTTAGAATTATATATTTATTTATTTATATTTTTGTAATATTTGATTTTTTTTAATGTTTACATTTTGAATTTTAGTAAAATAGAATTGTATAGTGGTGGATTGGATGGACACTTTGGTAAGACAAAGATAATAATTTTGGTAGATGAGAAGTATTTTTTGTCAAAGATGAAGAGAGATGTGACAAGATATATTACAAGGTGTAAGATATGTCAGGTACCTAAAGGATATGCACATAATATAGGGTTATACATGTCATTACTGATTACAAGAAGACCATAGAAAAATTGAAGTATGGATTTTGTGTTAGGATTAACAAACACATAGAGAGATAATGATTGAATTTTTGTTGTTGCAGATATATTTTCTAAGATAGTTTATTTTATTACATATAATAAAATCAATTGTGTCACTAGAGTTGCATAAATATTTTTAAAGATATTGTGAGATTGCATAGTATTCTAAAAATTATTACATCAGATAGAAACATCAAATTTCTAATTCATTTTTGGAAGACTTTGTGGAGAAATGTGGGTACTAAGCTAGAATTTAGTAGTGCATATTACCCCCCAAATAAATGGATAGACATAAGTTGTTAATATGATCTTGAGAAATCTATTGAGATGCTTAGCGGTAAAGAACCCCAAGTAATGAAACTTGACTTTAACAGAAATTAAGTTTGCATATAATCATGTAATGAATAGATCAATAGTTAAATCAGCATTTTAGATTGTTTATAGTAGAAATCCTAAGCATTTTAGATTTGGTATAGTTACCAATTGTAGAACAAGTTAGTAATGATGAAAAAACATTTGCAGTATATACAATGCTTATAAGAATAAGTAAGATGAAAATTGTAGGAAAATAATGATAAGTATAAAGCAACATCAAATGTCAAAAGAAGTTCAAATATATTTGAATAATGAGATTTAGTAATGGTTTACTTGAGGAAAATGAGATTTATAAAAGGAACATATAACAAGTTGAATTATAATAAATTGGACCATGAAGAATTGTGAAGAAAATCAATTCCAATGCTTATGAGGTGAGTTTACCACATAATTTTGATCTCTCTCTAGTATTTAATGTTTCTATTTATATAATTTTCATTGGAAAGATAGTGAGTGTGAATAAGATGAAGAAGTAGATTGGAAGCAATAGGTGCCAAATAAGAAGAAAGAAAATATAGTGTATGTTTTGGATAAGAAGATAATAAACACAAGGCATGAATTTTATGACATGATTTAGTACATTTGGATGTTTTATAACATGAATAACAAACTTGGATTACATAATGGGTGATGAATAATATTGATAAGAACAAATTGTAGTAGTAAAATCCGAGCAACTTGCAAGAGCTGAGTTGTTTTCAACTAGAGCAGAATGATGCAAGAAAAGAGGTCAAACTTCTAGAAACCATAGGTTTTAATCTATAGCTCCGTTTTATCCCTTCTTCATGCCAAAATCACTGGCTCAAAATTTTTAATACTATCATAACCTGCCCTTCCAGTTATGTGATGTTTTCGATAAATTTAGGAGGCCAAACGTGACCATCTTAGGGTCTACAATTGCAATTTATAATTATTTTTAGTTTTTTTTCTTAAATTTAAAAATTATTTATTTTTGTAATTGAATTTGAACTTCAATTTAAAATCATCTGATATATTAATGTTATAATTTACTTTATGTTTACATATTTTTAGATTTAAGCATGCTTGAATACAAAACTTACTAAAAATAAAACATTTTAAAAATAAGAGGTAGAATTTTATTTATTTTTAAAGATTCAAATTTTATATATAAACTCTAATTCTAAGTTATAATTTATTTATATACAATTTTTAATTATTTAAATATTTTAATACGAATCAATATTAGTTATTGTTCAAAATTTTGATTTATTCAATTTTGATTTATTTTAATAATATTCTGATCCATTATAATAAAACATCATTATCATATATACAAATACATGTAAATATTTTTCCTTATAAATAAATTATATAAAAACTTTATAAAACATCACTGAACATGTTTAGAGTTAAAATATGTACAATTTATAGGATTTACAAATATTTTTGAATAATGTCATAATTAGTTTAACTAATAAAAATGTTGATCATTTATTAAAATAAATTATTATAAATAAGTTATTTGATCATTAAAAAGGTATTAGAAATTTATTTTATTTGATATTGGAATATGTCATTTGTCCGTGATTTTTTAAAAATAGATATGATAGGGTCTTTACAATTTCTCTATCTTTATTAATGTCAAGGATATTCAAATCATTTATTTTGTAAATTAAATTGAAATTAAATTTTTAAATATTTTATTTTTAGTATCAAAATATATTTAGAAGTTAATATATTATAATAATATTTATTTAAGATTTCTTTTAATGAATAGATTTTTAAATGATAATTAAATAAATGTCAAATTTAAAATTAAAAATAATAATGAAAAACTCATTTTATTATAATTTAATATATTTTTCTTAATTTAAAAATTATTTATTTAATATTATTAAATTTTATATAAATTTTTAAAAAATAAAATAAAAATTATTTTTATGAAATTTATTGCCATGTATGGTTTTAGTCATCTCGCAAATAACCTCCATCAGTTAAAAAGAATTAAGGTTTATGATAAAATAACTTAGTTTCCATACCTAAACTTCATGGAATTCACCAGGCTAATTTTGCGGAAAAGAACATGAGAGGATTGAGAGGATACAATATGTTTGTATTACGGCTTACATAATTTCAAGTCCGCGGATAAAGGGGACTCGGCCTAAGTTTATAAATTCTACCTTCTACACACATTTGAATTCAAAAATTCTCTTTTCAACTTCTACCTGTTTCTCATTTCTTACTGAGCTACACACATTTGAATTCAAAAATTCTCTTTTCAACTTCTACCTGTTTCTCATTTCTTACTTTAGGCTCAGTAGACTCTTTTAAGAACATAAAGAATTAATTATTTTTAGGTGAAACTTAACCATCATGTACAAATATTTGTTGGCAATAAACCAAAGAATTAAAGCATGCATGAAGTTGAAATGGTTACATCGTTGTACTTGAAACAAATAGGTCAAAAGATCAAAATCTGTTGACAGAACATATCTTTACATTGACATAGTCAACGATTCATATCTGCGCTTGTTGGTTATGCTTAGGGGTTACCCTAGGATCTTCATTGATGTAAGCAGAGGAAATATATGAATGAGAGTAGCAAAGCCCTGCTATTTGGTATGCAGTAAATGATTGTATGCAGTAAATGATTGTATACGAGAATAACGTAGCCCTGCATAAGTGGCATAAAGGATTAAAAAATTGTATTACTCTTGGTAGAAGATTAATGAAATTTAACTATTTTCTATTTGTTTTGTTGTGTCTATCTATTTATTTCCTCTATTTTTTCTGAGTCTCAAATCCAATAAACTGGTATCCGAGTAGTAGAAATATCCTGGTCAATGCAAGATCCACCCAAAGACAAAAGGGAATCGTTTCAAATAAGAAGAAAGTTCACAAATTTTGGGCCAAAGAATAAGCGATGAAGTGAAGAGACCAAATCAAAAGGGTGAGTGAGTCAACCAAGTAAGTCGATCTATTTTAAATCAGCCTATGTATGAGTTAAAAATTGTCTTCAACGTAGAGGTGCCAACCATTAGTAAAATAAAAGGAAAAAATTGTAGATGCCCGTATCATTCAGTAAAAGCTATTCAGAAAAAGAATAGAGTTGAAACAGAGCATTAAAATGGGGGAAGGAGAAACTCCAATAGAAGTAAAATATTAGAAAGAGATTTGTTTTATAGAAGTCATGGTAGGAATAAGTGTTAGCATTTATCAACTCCAAATACCAATATTTAATGGAAAAATTTATGATTTTTGGAGTATAAAAATGAAAACTCTGTTATGTTCACAAGATGTTTGAGATTTAGTGGAAAATGGGTTCCTTGAACCAGCAAACCAACATGCATATTAGGCACTGTCACAAGTAGATAAGGACCTACTCAAGAAGAATAAAAACAAGGATTCTAAAGCATTTTTTTTCATCTATAAATCCATATAAGTATCAATATTTCCAAGGGTTGCAGCGATTACAAGTTCAAAACAAGCATTGGAAACCCTACAAACAACATACCAAGGTACTAGCAAAGTTAAAAATGCCAAATTACAAATACTTAGAAGGGATTCTAAGAATCTTCATAGAAAAGAATAAGATAATATAGACTCATTTTTTACATATGTAATGGGCATTGTAAATAAAATAAGAACTCCTGGTGAGAGTATAAAAAAAAAGAAGGTTTTAGAAAAAGTACATAGAAGCTTGCCTACAAAATTTTATTAAGTAGCAGTGACCATTGAAGAATCTAAGGATTTATCTTAGTTATCTATTGATGAATTAATGGGGTCATTGTTGTCACATGAGCAAAGGTTAAGCCATTCAGTAGCATCTTCATTGGAAAATGCATTCAAAACTCAGATTTTAGTCAATAGAACAAGAGGGAGATAAAATTATAGCAGAGTTAGAGGTCATTTTTCATCAAGAGGAGGTAGAGATTCTAATCAATTTAAATCAGACCAACATCAATCCCTCATATGTATTTCACACCATCAAAAGGAAGAGCTAGGAGCCATTTCTATGGCCATCATCAAGGAGAAATGTATGATAAATCAAACATCTAATGGTATTATTATTAAATATTTAGTCATTTTGCATTTGAATGTATAAAAAGGGAATATGATATGAATAAATTAATAAAAGGCAAATTTTACAAGTGAAAAGTAGCCCAACACTAGTGAACAAAACAAAATGTTGATAACATGTAATGTTACATAAAAAAAACTCAAAGGAAGTATGGTTTTTAGATAGTGGGTATAGCAATCATATGAGTGCAAATAAGGAATTATTTGCAATAATAGATGATTCGGTAAAATAAAAATTACAGTTGGGAAAATATCGCAAATTATTAGTCATGGGAAAAGGATCAATTAAAATAAGAACAAAACAAGTTAAAAAGAATGAAAACACAATCTAATAAGTATTGGTCAATTGGTGCAAAAATGGTATAGGATATACTTTGAGAATGGTGAACATGTGATTTTGGAAAAGAAACCCAGCAATAATCTAACTGTAAAATTTGAAATGAGGAGAAATATAATGTTTCCTCTTAAGATCCAAAGGGAACTATGTTTAAAATCTCAAGGATTTCAAACAATTGCTGAAGCAACATTTAGAATTTCATGCAAGGATCAATATTGGTTATGGCACTTAAGATTTGGAAATCTAAACTTTAAATGTTTACATATGTTGTATAGAAAGAGAATGGTATATGTATTGCCACCAATAAATCCACTTTAAACAACATGTGAGAGTTGAATACTAGCAAAGCAACATAAACAAAAAAAACTTCCATTGAAAAATATTATGGGGTAACTCATCCACTTAAAATAATTCATTCAAGCCTTTTAAGACCGATGTAAACACCATCCATAAGTGTAAATCTATATTTTTTGACATTCATTGATGATTTCAGCCTCAAAACTTGAGTCTATTTCTTAAAATATAAATAATATGTGTTTGATATTTTTAAGGAGTTTGAGGCAAAAGTTGAAAATAAAAGTGGATATTATATCAAAATATTGAGAACCAATCAAGGTGGTTAATCCATATCAAATGATTTTCTAAATTTTTGTAAGGTAAATGGAATAATAAAATAATTCACAATAATATATACACCTCAACAAAATGAAGTAGCAAAAAGAAAGAATATGACAATTATGGAAATGACAAGAAGCATGATAAAAGCTAAGCATCTACCAAATGAATATTGGGTTGAAGTGGTTGCATGTGTAGATACATTTTCAATAGGTGTTCAACAAAAGTTTTGATAAATAGAATACCACAAGAAGTTTGGAGCAAAAAGAAACATAATGTTTTACATTTGAGAGCCTTTGGATGTGTAACATACTCCTCAATACCTCAAGAATTAAGAAAGAAGCTCGATTATAGAGGTGAAATGTGCATTTTTATGGGATATAGTGAACAATCTAAAGCATACAAACTATACAATTTGATTACAAAGAAGATAATAATCAGCTGTGATGTATAATTTATTAAAGAAGCGTGGGATAGAAGCATTGATAAAATAACTATAATCACAGCCAATGTTCCACATGAGAATGAGGACAATGAAATTCAAAGTGGGAATCCTAATAGATAAGTAAATATTCCTCAAGATCCACTAGTAAATGTTTTTACAACAGCTTCTAAGGTACCCACGACTCCAATTCCATCTACTCTAGCTAGTAATAACAATAGTGAATCATCTATTCCAATACTTTCATCATTGAGATCACAGTCTATAAACACTTCAAATAAGACCCATAGTCTAAAGGATATTTATGATGAGTTTCAAGAAGATGAAAATATGGATATCTATTATGATTTTGCAATATTAACACACGCTGATCCAATTTACTTTAAGGGTGCAATTAAAGATGATAATTGAATTGTAGTTATGGATGAATAAATTCAATCAAATAAGAATCAAATGTGGGATCTTGTAGAGCTTCCTAAAGGAAATGACATTATTAGATTAAAATGGGATTACAAAACAAAGTCTAATGTAGATAGAAAAGTTGAGAAACACAAATCAAGACTAGTAGCTAAGGGCTTCACACAATAACTAGGTATAGATTACAACAAAACATGTATACATGTTGCAATACTAGACACTATTAGAATGGCGTTATTTATTATAGCTCAAAAAAGTTGGAAGGTTTATGAAATGGATGTCAAATCATAAATATTTAATGGAATTTTAGAAGAAGAAGCTTATATATAACAACCACCTAGTTATGATGTTATAGGAGAAGAGCACAAGGTCTACAACTTGAAAAAGGCCTTATATGGATTGAAGTAAGCTCTTAGAGCTTGGTATACTACAATAGATTTTTATTTTGTAAATAATAGATTTATCAAATGTGGTAATAAACCAAATTTGTATGTGAAATTGAATGATGAAGGAAACATTTTGATAGTATGTTTGTATGTGGATGACTTGAGTTTTACCCAAAACTTGTCATCTGAATCATTTAAGGTGACCATGAAAATTGAATTTCAGATGACTGATTTGGGATTTATGAGATATTTTCTTAGCACAAAAGTAAGTCAATCTAAGCAAGACATGTTCATATTTTGATCAAAGTATGTTAATGACTTATTAAAAAGGTTCAAGATGTTGAATGTTAAATCAGCTCCTACACGAGTTGCGATGGTTTTAAAACTTAGCAAGGACGACAAAAGTTCAACTATTGATGAAAATTTATTCATGAGATTAGTTGAAAACCTCATGTATTTGACCACCACAAGACCCAACATTATGTATATGGTTAGTCTTATTTAAATATTGATGGATAATCTAAAAGAGTCTCATTAGAAAGTTAGAAAAAGAATTCTGAGATATATAGCTGGAACAAAGTGTTTTGGGATCATGTGTACATCATCAGATGATTCCAGGGTGATTGGTTATATAGATGGTGATTGGGGAGGTAGCATGGACAATATAAAAATCACTTTAAGATATTTTTTTCATCTTAGATTGGGTGATATCTCTTGGGCATTGAAGAAGTAACCAATTGTGACACTTTCATTAGCTGAAGCAAAATATGTTGTAGCCACATTGGCTACTTGCCAAGCAATGTGGATGAGAATATTACTTTTAGATTTGATGCATAGTCAAAAATCTACAAAGATATATTTTGAAAAATATTCAGGAATTGCATTATCTAAAAATCATGTGTTTCATAAATGCATCAAGCATATTGATACTAGATATAATTTTATTCATGAATTGGTGAACAATGGTGATATATATCATCAGTTTTATAAGTATGAAAAGCAACTAGCAAACATATTCATAAATACACTTTAAAATAACATGTTTGATCATCTCTAGGAAAGTATATGGATAACTGATATACATGGAAATGAATATTAAGAGGGAGGTTTGTGAACATGAATGTATAGTGCACCAACATTAATCTCCCTTGCCATGTCATATCACTCTACAACTATGCCAACAACTTGTATTTATCTCATATCAAGTATTAATGTCTTAATACATTACAAATATCTTTATATATCCCCTATTTGTAGCTATACTTATGGATTATATTTAATGTGTGAATTAACAATATTTTCTTATTAGTTTTTGTAGCATTTCAGGAGACTTCTAGGCTATATTGTTGAACTGATTTGTTTTGCAAATAATATATATCATATACTCTATTTTTATCAATGTAAGTAGAGGAAATATATGAATGAAAGCAGTAAAGCCCTACTATTTAGTATGCAGTAAATGATTGTATAGGAGAACAGTAAATCCCTGCGTAACTGGTATAAATGATTACAAGTCTGTATTACTCTTGGAAGAAGATTAATTAAATTTAACTATTTAGTATCTGTTTTTCTATGTATATTTGTTTATTTATTATATTTTTTTTCTGAGGCTTAAATCCAACATAAAATCCATGGACCATACACATATACAATAAACATCTATTCTAATATAGACAATTAATAACATTAATAGAGCATAAAACTAGAAAATAGTGTTCACTATGTATGTGTAACATAAATATATCCTATAAAGTAGTATATCCATCTATACAATGAAGGATAGAGATGTTAGCAATACATTTCTAAGAAATATATATCTCATTGATATAGGAGTCATAAAATGATATCAAATTTAAATATTATAACCTATGTATAAGAAACCCTCAATTTAGGAAGGTTACTAGGTAGAAGTATTGGCCAAATGTATTAGTCCATATAATAGTCTATATATCTTACATAATATTCATGAATACTATTGAAATACGTGTGTGATAGAAAAAGAGCACAATATCTACTAATAATTAGATAAATAAAATATGAAAATTATGTAAAAATAGATTTACAATTATGCTTTGGTCCTAATTTTAGATTTTTATAATATTAAATTATTATTTTTTACATTTTTATAATATTTGATTTTTTTTTACCTTTGCATTTTGAAACTTAGTAAAAATAGAAACTAATTATAATTAAGGATTTTAATGTAGAATAAAGTGTATTAATCTAACTAATTATTAATGTTTGTCTATGTGAAGTATGCACTAGAAATGATATCATCACTATGTGTAAATAAAAAAAAATAAAAAATCAATTGTAGATGTGATTGTAACTTTGAAAATGTAAGAACATAATGAGCATGTAGAGGAAATATTTTATTTTCTCGTCTAATCAAATGTACAATTTTTGAATTATGTATCATGTCTAACAATATAACACAAGAAAAGAATGTTTTTTAATGAATAAATATTGGTTTGTATACTAGAAAAATGTGAAATATCTAAAAATTGGCAAAATTAAGGATTTATGTGCTGAAATTTTGATCTTCTATAGAATTTTGCACAAGTCATGATCAACTAACAATGAATGGTAGTGGTAAGTGATTTTATCCCTTACTAGTCAATATCATGATTGTCATAAAATATAATTTATAGTGAACATTGTTAAATCAAAGAGTTAAATATAAACTCAAATAAGTGATTTGGACTATTCATATATAGAAAGTGAAAAGGAAGAGAGAAAAATCTAAAACACCATAAGAAACAAAGGGCTTAGAATAAATTATTAAATTGAGTGTAGATGAAAATAATATAAGAACATAATGAAATAATCAATAATCTATGTAAAATCAATCGTTATTTTTTTATTGAATAATTTGAATGTTTGTGATTATATTAAGTATAATATTTGTGTAAGTGCATGATGGTCATGGAGTTTTACATATATTTTCATTCCTATGTAGCTAACCAATAAGCCATTGTACCATCTTTTTATGTAATCATAAATAGACCCAACCAATTAGATTTGAATTTTATTTCATTTTCATTATCTACATTTGTATTTTCCTAATTTTCAGTTAACACTAAATATCCCACATGAAATTCTTGATTTTTTCCATATGCTTATTTGATGTGATATTGATAGACTTTGAGTTGTTCAATAACATGAATACACTTTCCATCAAACATTTCTAATTCATGTCATTACTTTTCTTGTTATTCATTATCTTTGATTATGTCTTTAAGGGAAACCAGAAAGGATGTAATTTCAGTTTCAAGTGGTAATGCTAATTATTTAATATAAACAAAATATTATGGTGTGTCTTTTCAGATTATGCACACTTGTATGATATCCTCAGACTACATAAATAATCAGATTGTGGCAATCTATTTTTTGCTTTTCAACTATTTTTTTTAAAATATTGTCAAGAGTTTTATTTGTAGCTTCTATTTGACCATTCTCTTTAGGATAACATGGTATATAAAATGTGTGACAGATTATTTATTTTTAACACAATTTCTTAATTATTTTGTTTTTAAAATATAATATGTTATTTATAACAATAGATGATAGAACACTTTAACTTGAAATATTATGTGAAATTAATAAGTGATAGGTATATCCACCTTTAGTGGACTATAAAGGTATGGCTTCAACTCATTTTTTGAAGTACTCTACAACAATAATGATGGACTTTTGATAGTCTACTGATTCTATATTTAATTTTTCAATTACATCAAATCCCTTTGGAGAAAATGGATAAAGAAAATAATAGGTTATAATTTATGTTATGAAGTGTGATTAAGGTTTGTATGATTTTGACATTGTGGAAAAATAATTTAATGATCATAAATTTTTTTACCATTGTAAACTAATAACAACCTTATCATAGTAATTTTTGAGACATTAAATTAAAATTAAAGTTACCATTATGTGGACTATCATTTAATTCAATTATTACTAATTTAGATTCTTAACAATTTAAAAATATAATAAATTTCCCATCAAGTGATATTTTAAATAAATATCCATAAATAAGAGAATAATGGGTAGAATCAATTTTTTTAATTTTTCTTTCATTGTGTGAAATATTTTATGGTTGATTTTATTTATATAAATATTTATATATGACTCTACCATTATAAATGAATTGTGATGTGAGTAACTACTAATAGTTCTAAATATTCTACTTGTATTATCGATATTGATGAGATGGATAACTATTATGTATTAAAAATATCATGATTATCATTGGTATCAATAGACATTGTTGAAGCCAAACTAGCCTAGAAACTACATGTTAACTATATTTATGAGGTACGCTTTCTATATGAAAATATTCAAAATGTGTCGCTAACGACAATGCAATTTATTTATATGGAAATTATTAATCACTAATTGAGGATATCAATATGCATTTATATATTCTATCTCTATTATGCATATTATGTATAAATACAATATCAATGCTTTGTACTCTGCTATATTATTTGTGTAAGAAATTTTTTAATAGTATGCAAATGGTATACGTTTTCATTGATGTATAACTAAAAAAATACCATTTTTATTTAGTGCATTAAGATCCATCAAAATGCATTGTTCAAATGTTCTCATCAATATGAAAATAAGTTAAATTATCTCTAAAATCATCATTAATTAGAAGTGTATTTATTAGTGGAGTTGTCATTGGTTGATCTACAATAACATGTCCTTTAAATGATTTATATGAAATAAATTTTATATCAAATTATGTGAGTGATGTGATTCATTTATCAATTCATCTTGATAAATGTTATTTATACATTAGAAATCTTAGAGGATCTAATCTTGTGATAACATGTGTTTCATTGTTTAGAATGTAATGTTGTAAATTTTACGTTGAAAAAACTAGTGCCATACATTTTTTCCATAGTACTGTAATTATTTTCATAACCAACCAAAGCATGAATTATATAATATACTAAAATGGATGTGACATGTAATTGAGATTGATAGTCCTATGTCGTTAGATGTGCTCACTTGTGAGGTTGTCCTTCTTCATGTTCATCATCTACAATGTATCATTCTTCTAGATAGACATGTATCTTCCTTTCTCAACATTATACATTGAACTTAAAATATCCAAACAATCCTTGACATATTAATTCATCAAATTTCAAGTTACCAACATTTCAAAGGTCATATTGGAGAACAAAGTTAATGCTAGTATAATTAGTGAAACTCATTTAAGTGTAGATTTTAGATCATATCCAAATGTTGACTATCATATCACCAAGTTCACCAAGCATCAATCTTGATGTGAATACAGAGGTTATGAGTGCACTTATCTAGCTATTGATAAATCTAGGGACAAATATTTAGGATGGTTAGACCTTCAACTCTATTTATTATGGGGATATGCATATCACTCAACCAACACTTTATAGTTGTGCAAATATGCATTGTGGGGGGAACCTCTGACTGGATTCTTCCCATGGGTAATACGCGACTCTTAAATGGACAACTACCAATTAAGTTGCATTGTTAAAAATGTAATACTTAAAAATTGTGCTAACATAGATATAATAATATATAATACATTTATACCGAATTATCTATGCCTATCATGTCTTAAAAATACCAAGTGAATAATTATGAAGAATATTTTAAAACTTATAACAAATATGTATCTTTATCATTTTGTAACACAACTAATAATAATATTAGTCATGGATCTTTATCTTCTCAAAGAATTGATTTTGTTATTTATACATTATGTAGAGTTAATCTGTCTTTGACACATGGTGTTATAAGAATTATTTTTAGACCATCAAGTTTGATTTGTGTATCATATTAATTTGTATATCCAAAGTATGCATTGTTATTAGTAGTAAGAGGAAACCTATTTTTATCATAGAATGAAAGGAGATACTCATATTTAGAAAGATATTCTATGAGAGATTAATCATTAGAAAATTTATTCAATGTTTGAAGCTTTGGTGAAGTTATATTAATTACAATGTTCAGGTGTATCAACTCTATCATCTATTTATGATGAACCTCTTATGTTGGCTTAGGTTGTGATTTGAGTAAAAGTGTATAAACAATAAATGGCATGGATGATTTCATGTTTTATTGGCCTCACTCTTTATAATATCCTAGTCTTTTTCATCCTATTTCTTGAATTAATTCAATAGGATCAACAATACATCATTCATGTGTTCCTAACCCTTTTCTTATATGTCCCATTTTGGTAGATATGTAAACCCAAATCCATGTTGACCATAATTAGTTGATGATCATATCAAAGTAGTAGATAAAAAATTGGTCCATATAAATTGAATTTTTGGGTATGTAGTTGCATGTATAGAATATGATGATCCTTAAGTTGCATGATTTCACAATAATTGAATGGTTTTGGTCCAATGGGAATTTATAAATGTATCCTTAATAAATTAAATTTATTCATGCATGAATAATATATGGTATGGCATAAATTTCATAAATCCACTGTATTATTAATAGTATATTGTAATTTAGATCATTTGGTATAACTATATTTATTATTCTAGAAGCCAATTTTATACAAAATGTAATTTATCATAATACTTCAATCCATTATAATAGAAAATATAATTTATCCTAATACTTTAATTGAGATATTATAATATTCTCGAATGTTCATGTTATAATGAATTTTATCATTAGTTTCTTTACCCAATATTTTGATGAAAAATATGTTATAAATATTTAACCATGGTCAGTTATCATCCAAAATAATTTTGACAGCATTATTTTGAATTTGCACTTGGATCTATAATGGAAGGTGTGAATGTATTATATTTTTTGGAAGTAAATAGTATTTTTTTAATGAAATATTTTATTCCATCCATCTTAATGTATACAAATTAGAAGATATTTAAGGAGGTTCCACATCATTTGGTACCATTATTTATTTCAATTCCATATGAAAGAGATTTATATATAAGCATTGTCCAAAGCAAACATAATAAAGAAACCTTAGCATGGGTATGTTGTAAGATTTCAAAAATATCATACGCTATAGTTGATTTTTTGGAGATATAAGGTGTATACATATAATATTTTAAAACTTTATAAATTGTTAATGCTTTTCTTAGTTATAGGAACCCATCGAGTCTTAATATCTCTAAGTACATGACTTAGAGGGTACACCAGGAAAGGGGTGGGAAGACCATTCATGATTCGTAGGATTGGTTTCCCCTATACCACCATTTTCTATCTACAAAACCTTCTCCTAAACACTTCCCTAACACTTGTTTCCTCTCTTGCACACTTTCCCAAGTACTCAACGCCTTCATTAGCCCCTTCCTAAGCCTAAAACCACTTTTAATAGTTTACTTTACACTATCAAACCCATTGACGTTATACTCAAATGGATAAAACACATTTAGGGTCTAGGTCAGCCCTTGGCTAACTTAGACCAAGACATAATTTATTTTTATCAATAACGATACAAAGTTGATTGGGCCGACCCTATTAGCTAAAATTTCAAAAAGGTTTATGATTAGATTCAACTATATATACACATAAATTTTATTCACTTAAAAGAAGAGAAGAAGAATAATATTATATTATGCATCTATATATACATAATTAAACAAATTGACTCTGTTCCAAATTATTTTCTTTCTGCATAAGTCTACAAACATAGTCGATCCAGTCAACTCTGTTCATAGTTTTTTCATTAGCATACATGTTTTACAAACTCCATCAAACTAGTTGACTCTAGTAACATAACTTTGAATTATCATTTGGACATCATAACATAAAAATTTGTAATATAAACATATTTAAACCCATTAAGATTAATTATTTCTCTCTCTATCATTTCAATTCTTCCTTTTTAGTACTATTTTTTATAAGTTTGTAGTCTTTAAATTTGCATCCCTATAGACAACTAGGTTAACTCATTTGAAATAGTTATCTAGCATGTATTCTATCTAAAAGACATATTTTACCTATTTGACGATGTTTTTGTAGATCTTTATTTTATAGAACAATAACGACCTAGTAAACTTTTTAAAACACTATTTAGTGTTTACATAAAATATCACCTAAACTAAATCTATACTCTTCTCAATCCATAAATTAACCTCTTTTTAGTAGTAATTAATTCACCTTTTTTAGTTGTTTGCATGCTTAGAGTAACAAACATAGATTAATTAGGTAGTTTTTTTAATTATCATTTTAATCACACTATTTTTATCTTTTTAACACACTTACAAATCACTAAACATAAAAAAAACATTAAACATTTATCTTTCCAATGTCTACCTACTTGGATTTCATCATGAATGTAGACGCTGACTTGGTTTTTTATCCAAGTATAAACACATGGTTGATGGTATGTATTAAAAAATCACCTGACACCATTATCATTTTGATATTTTGAAGTGAGGGATAGGTCCCAATACAAATATAGTACCATCATCAATACAGATCCCTTTTAGCCTAAACAACTTCAAAACAACCTTACATTGATTTCTAGTTCTTCATTACAACCAAATTACCATCACATAAAAACTACATTTAATTATTACTTAATAACCCTTAGGATCATAAATTGGTTAGCATTTACTTTCAAATTTCTACTTGCTCTTTGATCATTGTATGTTATATTGAAAAACTTACATTAACTAACATTGGTGCAAGGTTTGTGTTATGTGTTCCAATTGGATAAAGTCATATTAATCCATTTACTTATATGCTCAATTCCATTTTCTTAGATATTATCTTGTAACACCTTTTTGTATTTCAGAACACTATCATTTTTATTGACACATTGTCTTATAGACTGTGTAGCTTATCTACCTGTAGTACATAGTTGACCTATCCAACTATGTCTCTTTATCTCCCTATTAATTCCCTAGTTTAAGAAATACACAGTTGACCTATCTGACTATGTCTTCTTATTTTCTTAGTTTATTCCCTATTTAGTAGTACACAATAAACCTATATGACTTTGTTCTCTTTATCTCTATTATGTTCCTTTGTTTATAGCATACATTCGATTAGTTTAACTCTGTATCCTTTTCTAATTTTGTATTTTCAATACCATTTTAGCTTCCTTTTCTCATCATGAATTTTTTATTTAAGGATAATATAGACTTGAATCCATGTAATGTACCTAGGTAGGGGTATAATAGTATATTAGTAGAATAGTGAATAATCCTACATGCATTAAAATGAAGAGTGGGGTAGGTAATAGATAGTATAAATAAAGGGGCATACAATGCTATAGATCATGTAAGAAGTGAATTTTAATTGAGTCTTGCTCAAAGGATGTATCCCCCTCGATGTGGATTGTGATACAGAGTTGTTCCTTCCATAAAAAGAATTGGTGTTTGTGTGTAATCAACATTTGATTTCAATATATATAGTTTGGATTATCATTGTGCAAATATGAATACCAGCTTCCTCTCATCTAGTATCAGAGCAGATTTAGTTCTTGTGGACTAGGGTGTAAGCTCCTATGATAACAATTTTTTGGTGTATTTTGCATCCATTCTGACTACACCAATGCATTTGTAGCACCTCAAAACATAGGTGTGCATATCTAGTTTGTCTAGTTCTAACATTTGAAGCTCAAGAAATCAAATCCACAAATTTATCAAGTACAAGTTTTGGTTATTGTTATGTTTTAAATCAATATATTATTTTAATTTTATGTCTAAAACATTGGATGAAAATATATTTAATTTGATTCCTCTCTTTGAGAGCTTTCCTAAAAGTATGTGTTTGCTAAAAATGGATGAACAAGGGACCTATGGCATGCATTTGAAGATAGCATTACATTCGGATGTGATATGCATGTTGCATAGTCACTGACCACTATAATTAACTATCAATGTAAATCACCTCATGTGAAAATGTTAAACCATGAGTACTTAACCACTAGTGGTCACTTTGAAGGTGATTTGGACATTTTATCACTCTAGAGGTGATATCTTTCAAACCATGAGGGTTATAAACCTCTAATATTTTTGTTGGAATTGTGATTATGATTTAGACCTAGTAATGGTATTTGATCATTTTTTGGAGCTCATTTTATTATTAAAAAAAGTAAATTTTCTTTGGCAGAACCTTATTTTCTCTAGTTTGAAAGTACCTTTTTGGAGTCAAACTCGAGATCTATAAGGAATTTTTAGGTAACTTTTTTAAATGTATATTTTTTTAAAAATAATGTTTTCAAATGCTTGATTTATAGCTATACTAAAAATATTTATATAAATTTATGTTTATCCACTTTTTTTTAAGAATTAAGTATTGTAACTCAAAATTGCACAATTGTAAGTAGTGAGAGATGGAATATATCCTTAGTTGGCTCATCTAATAGCCTAATTTGTGTTCCCTTGTTCTATATTTGAGCATCTAAATGTCAAGATTTAAATATCTATGTTAGAATATAACCTTATAGCTAACATGTCTTCCATTAAGGTTATTTCATACAGAGCTCTCTATGTACTTCCATCGCATGCTATATTATTCGCATTAACACTATTCATGTCCATGTTTATATCCTAGTCTTGATAGAAGAAGTGGAATTAGAAATAAATTCATGGAAAAGCTCCTATTTGGTCTTCAAACTATTTTTTATTTGTATGGTCTAGCCTTCATTTGGTCCTCCTCATATTTCTTATCATGTTTTAAGGGCAAAACATTTTAAAGGGGGATAAAATGTAATGTACGTAGATAGAGGTATAATAGTATAATAATGAATAATCCCACATGAATTTGAATGAGGAGTGGGGTAGGTAATAAATATTATAAATAAAGGGGCATATGATGTTGTAGATCATCAAAGAATTGAATTATAATTGAGCCTTACTCAAAGGAGGTAGCCCATTAAAGTGGCTTGAAATATAGAGTTGTTCATTCCATAAAAGGAATTTGTGTTTGTGTGTAATCAACATTTTATTTCAATATATACAATCTAGATTATCATTATGTGAATGTGATTACTAGGTTCCTCTCATCTTGGTATCAGATCTCTGATACCAAATGTAACAAACTGTTACACTAAAACCTTGAGACATTAATGAAATCTACCCATCAAGATCATAACATCACACCACATTTTTGAAGCCTAGACTCTGGGCTACATTTTTTATTGTACACTAAGATCCTATGCATGGACAAGTCCCAAAAAAAATTTCCATGTTAGAGTATCCACCCTCTTTGCAACTTCAACATAGGTGGAGACTCTAATATCAAATGAGAGGAACCTGGTATTCACATTCACAAATGATAATCCAGACTGTATATATTGAAATCAAATGTTGATTGCACACATTTTGATTTTTGATAGTTATTCTTTGAGTGAGCACTCTGCCATTTTATCATTTAGGTGATAGCCATCCTTTGATGGAGTGGTATGTTTCTTTTAGACATGGATGCATATATTTGAAGCTTAGATTGAAACTATTTGTAAGGGAAAATTTGTGCCTCAATACAATGGTTATGTGATAATAGGAAGGGGTATTAAATAACATGCGGCCATGGGATTCCATCTAACAAAAGATGAAAAGTATCCAGGAGAACCATGCCATGGGTAGAGCCATGGTACCCACATTTAAGATTGGATGAAAAGGCTTGATGGATAATCACACAAATCTGGTCTAACCACATGTCACTAAGAGGAATAGGTTAAGAGCATTAGGTAAGTTAGGAGTTGTTAAAATCAAAGGATGAGCTTAAGTTAGATAGCAGGGTGTGTTAGAGAGGCCTTAGCAATAGAAAGGTGAAAATGTGAAACATTTAGAGGTTTTGGTTTTCCTTCAAGGTAGGACAAACAATAGGCTCCTAATCCATACTTGTGGGTTATAATATAGGGTCTGAGCTAGTTGACGGCAAACATACCCCTTTTGGTTTTCTCCATGTTAGTGACATATTGGTTTTCTTTAAGGATAAGGTCTCCAATGTTGAATTCTTATATTTTAAAATGTTTGTTGTAGGCTCATTTGATATGATCTTGATAGATACGAAGGTGATTAAGGGCACCAAAGAGATGTTCATCAAGGAGTTCTAAGTTTGCCAATCATTTTTGATGATAGTCAATTTTAGAAAGAATCTCCTACAAGGATATATGAAGAGATGGAATTTGGACTTCAAGAGGCATAACTACCTCAGCTCCAAAAACTAGAGAAAAAGGTGTAGCGCCCATAGTAGGTTAGATAGTAGTGTGGTAGGCCCATAGATCAAATGGGATATGGAGGTGCCAATCCTTCCCCAAAGCATTAAACACCTTGGTGAGTATTTTGATGAGGGTTTTGTTAAAAGCTTCACCCTATCCATTAGCTTGTGGATTATAATGGGAAGATAAAATTAGTTTGATGCCAAAATCCTTAAAAAGTTCCTAGACCTTTTTTTTTCTTCATGGATTTTCCATTATCAGTGATGATATTATGAGGGACGCCAAAGTGGTAGAGGATGTGATGGGTAATGAAGTCAATGATTTTTTTAAATTTGAATGAGATCAACAAAATGGATTCCACCTATTTGGTTAAATACTCTATGGAAGTGATGATATATTGGTGACATTGAGAGGAATGAGGATTGATCTCATCAATAAGATCAAGACCCCATTGTGAGAAAAGCCAATAATCTACTGATACCTAGAAACCATGAGGAGGTGTATGATGGAGGTTAGCATGTTGTTAAAAATTTGATGTATTTCTTGGCATAGTCGCAAAAATCTTGATTAAGTGTAGGCCAATAGTATCCCAAGCAAAGAATATGCTTTGCAATAGCCAAACCATTGAATTGTCCTCCACAGATGTCATCATGTGTTTCCTTAATGGCATGAGAGGATTCATTGTTATGAAGGCATGGAGGAAGGAGGCCACTAAAGCCTTGTTTGTAAAGAATGTCCCCTTGTATTAAGTAGTAAGAGGTGCTTTGAATGAAAGCTCTATGAGAATTCCTTGAAAGATCAGGTGGAAGGATACCAACATTAAGGTAGTTAAAGATTTGGTCATACCAAATGTCTAAATGAGATGTTTCCACTTTGAAAATGGGAGGAAGATAGAAATTAAGGTAAGATGGGGTGATAAAGTAGTGTATGGTGATAAATAGTTTAGAGTTAGTAGGTTGGGATGGAATTTGTGATGGAAGTTTCTAAATTTAATTATAGAGTGAGGGATAAATTGAATGGTGTAATGGTTAAATGATGCTAATAGTTTGTCAGTAAGTTGTTTATACTTTAGAGGAACATAATTTTTGCATTGATAGGCTCCTTTGATTTGGTTGATAATAAGTTAAGAATATCCAAATACCTATATATTTTTGATGCCCAATGCTACGACAGTTTGGAGACCTATGATCAAGGCCTCGTATTTGGCTATATTATTGGTACATTTGAAATAAAGTGGGAGAGGTTATTAATTAATGGGAATCAGGACTATGTTAGCACCCCCACCATTTTGACAATTGGAACCATAAAAATACATAGTCATCTGATAGGTGGGCTCTTCTGAAGAAAGAGTAGCTATAGACTTATCTAGAAAGGAAAAAAGAGGAGTTTGATTATCAGGGAGAGGGGTTTTAGCTAGTTGGTCCACAATGACCTATCCATTGATGGAATTTTACATAAGACACTCAAAATTTAACTATCTAAAATCATAAGCCACTTAGACATACATTGGTTATGATATGGATTAGAGTGATATGGATTATGATATAAGTTTTATGGTTAAGAAGATAGTGATGAAGTTTAGAGGTGAAAACACCTAAGGCAAGGTAGAGGTTTTCTAGATGGATGTATCAGGTTTCATAGTAAATGAGGGTATGACTAATGTAATAGATAGTTTTCTCCTTATGTTGGTCATTATTATGAGTGAGCATGGCTCCCAAGGAATGATCAATCGCAGATAGATATAAATAAAATGGTTGATCTTCCTTTGGGGGAATAAGGAGAGGTGGAGAAAGAAGATACTCCTTGATTGCATCAAAGGTTTGTTGACACTCCTTGGTCTATTTAAAGGAGGTATCTTTTTTTAGGAGGTTTTGAAAGGATTTACAATGATTATATAGTTGGGAGATAAAATGGTGGATTGACTGAAGTTTGCTTTATAGGCTATGATGTTATTTTAAGTTAGTAGGAGGCATTTTAAGAATGGCTTTGACTTTTATGGGGTCTATTTCTATTCCATGAAGGGAAACAAAGAATCCTAGGAGTTTTCCTGATAAGACCCAAAGATGCATTTCTTCATATTAAGCCTGACATGATTATGGATAAGTCTTTCAAATATGATGGCTAAAACAATGAGGTGATCCTGACAATGTTTGGATTTTTTGAGCAAATCATCAACATAGTCTTCAACTATTGTATGAATGAGGTCATGAAAAATATAAGTCATGGATCATTCATATGTGGCTCCTACATTCTTTAAGCCAAAAAGAATGACACAATAGTAGAAAGCTCCCCATGGGGTGATAAAAGATGTCTTTTGTTGATCTTGGGGGGAAATCAAGATTTGGTTATATCCTAAAAATCCATCCATGAGGGATAACATTTAACGGCCAGTGGTAAGATCAACAAGTTTGTCAATGTTAGGTAGGGGAAATTCATCTTTGGGTCATGCAAGGTTAAAATACTAGAAATCCACATAAAGGTAGTGTCCCCTAGTGGGTTTGGTGATAAGAACAATGTTAGAGACCCATTGTGGATAGTCAATGGGTTGAATGAAATTAATAGATAGAAGTCACTAAAGTTCTTCTTTGACAAGAAGAGCTATATGGGGATCGATTCAATGATTTTTTTTGGATTAGCTTAACGTCAGGATGATTAATGATGTTATAAAGGGTAATGGATGGGTCAATACTAGGTATATCTTGATAAGACCAAAAAAATGCTATGCTATGGTCATGAAGGAAGGTTGCATAGTTTATTTGTTCCTCAAGGGTTAATGATTACCCAATCTTTACAATATGAGGTTTCTCATAAGTACCAAAATTAATGTCAATGGTTGATTCATTTATGATTGTTTAGTTTTCAAGAGGGAGGGATTTTTAAATAGAAGAATCCTCAGCACCCATATAGGTAAGAATAGATTTGGTATTTTGACATTGGATGGTGTTAATGGTAGGAGAATCATGTGTGATCATTTCAGGGTGGATGAGAGGAATGGTTTTAATTTGAATCCCCTGTTGATAAGTTATGGGACCTAAACTAATAGTGTTGATAAAAAAAATTATGTGGGATAATGTTGTTGTCTTCAAATGGAGTTGGTGAGGGTAGAGATTATTCAAATTAGAAATGTGAGGTTGATAAGGGTAGAAGTTCCTTAAATGGGAGAGGTGAGGTTGGTGGTTCCCTAAATGGGAGAGGTAGAATTGGTGAGTTTAGTGGTTCTCCAAATGGGAGAGGTGGAATTGATGTGGTTGGTATGGGCTCTTCTCAGAGAACATAACCAAGGCCAAAGAACTCATAAGGTTTTTGAGTTTTGATATTAGGAAGTTCTTGGGGTCCTTGTTCATAGAGGCCAAACTCAAACCCTTTCCAAGTGCATCAATGAAGATATATTTGAGAAAATATCAGGTTGCTAAGAATTAGTTTATCAAGGCATGGTGGTGGGTGCAAGAATTAGTTTATCAAGTCCCCTATAGACAAAATATGTTCTATTATTGCGAAGACCAAAGGGAACAAGGGTACCACTATTGGGATCATAAGATGGATCATTATAAAGGTTCCCAAATTCATGTGGAGAGGAAAAAACATGCAAATCTAAAAGTTGATATTCCTCAAGCATAACTTATTAGAACATGGATTGTAAGGGGTGCTCGACCGTGTTTTGTGATGAGGGAATAGTTGAACTAGTGGATGCTTCACTATTATTGAAATTGTAAGTGTTGGTGTGTTGTTTTGACATGGTGGTTTGGATAGTAGTTGGCTATGAAGAGGGTGAAGGTGGAATAAGAACATCAATGGGCTGATACGTCATATTACAAAAATAAAGGGACTTGGATCATCTTTGATTGTAATGACTTGTCTCTCATGCTCAAAATTCATGCATCAATGAAGGGTAGAATGGATTCATGCCATGACATAGATCTAGGAGTGACCAAGTAACACATTATATTTAAAATCTCCCTCTATGATGTAAAATTATTCAAGAATGGTTCGAGGCCCGAAAAGGATGTGGGGAATAAATATCCTAAGAGTAGTGGCCAAAGTATCATTGAATGATCAGATAACCACCAAGATTTTTGACATGATGTTTTTAGGTAGTTGAAGTTGATCATAAGCATGGGAGGAGATGATATTGATACTTTCTCCTCCATCAATCATGACCCTTTTTACATGTGTATGATTGATTGATGCTATGATAAAAAGAGGGGGATCAGGATCTTTTATATGATATGGTGGGATTTTAGGTTCTTGAAAGGTGACACTGGTAATGCATTGGATAGCTTTAATCAAAGATGTAAGAGGTTGGGGATCATTTGGTTGAACTTTTATGGAACACATTTCTTTATTTAAATCTTGATGATGTTGAGGCGAGGTGTTGATTATGTCACAAAGACTCATTTTGATGGACAATTGGTGAAGTTTTTTTATCACCAAGCATTAGACAAATGAAGGTGCATTGGAGGAGGAAGGGGCTCCCAAAATGGAGACCTTAGGCTTCGATGGTTGTGAAGGTGAAGGTGTAATCTGTTGGGTTTGGGTAGTTGGTTGAGGAGGTGAAGGGTAAGACCATGGAATGGTGTCCTTGGCTTTACCATTTTTATTTTGTTGGACCTCTTTACCCTTATCCTTATGTTGGACTCTAAATTGAGTTACCATATGAATAGTATGGATAAGGGGAGTAGTTACTTGCTTTATTTCTTATATTACACTTATTTGTTGGATTAGAGAAGGAGATGATTAGTAGGAAGATTGGATAGGTGGTAAAAGAGGTGAAGCTTAAATAAGGTTCATATAATAGATCATCCTCCTCAAAAAGGCCATGAATGATAGTTTGGAGAGACTTACAATTATCTGTATCATGCCCAGGGGTTCTATGGTAAAGAAAAATTAGATTGTCATTGAACCACGTTGGATTTTGATGAGTGGGGTCAAAAGGTTTGATGGGGGATAAGTTAAAGGTAAAAGCTTGCTAGATCATTTGTAATATTGTTGTATAAGAATTTGATAAGGATTTTGGAGATGGTGGGGTTTGATTTTTTGTTTTAGGTTTCTTGTTGGGTAAGGTATTTTTAACAAGAGGTATGGTTGGTGGGGTAAGCCTAGTTAGAGGTTTTGAATGAAGTATCTTAGTTATAATTGGTTTAGAAATTGGGGGTCTAAATGATAAGGTTTAATAGATGGGATTGTGGATGGGGAAAGGTTGGTGTGGAATGATTTTGAACTAGGAGGTGGGCTTGTTATAGGTAAAGAAAAGGGAGTTGGGTTTTTGGAGGATGAGTCGGTTATAGGTATGGTGGAAGGATGTGGTCCTAAAATAGAAAGTAAGGGTGAAGGAGCGGGTATGGTTCTTCCCCAAAGTTGAGGTCTAGGTAGTCTCTCCTTCTTAATGGGATTAATTGGATTAGGTTTTGGTTGGATTAGTGTGGTTAGATCTAGTCTCAAAGGAGGGTGAGTGGGATTTGGCATGGGAGGGATCCTTAAGGTATTGATTGGCTTGGTGAAAGAAGCATAAGGTGATTTAGTAATTTTAGATAGGGGTAATTTAGGTACCCCATTGGTAAATTTAGGAGAAGTAGTTGGTGTGGTTGTAACAATAGGCTCAAAAGTGGATTCTAATGAAGTAAAAGGTTCAGTTTTATTTTAATACAAGATTTGAAGCTAATGTGAAAAGGTAGCTCTATCAAAGATAGGTTGGGAGGTGAACTCTAGGCTTTGAACTAGCTAGGAGAAGGGTTTATCAATAGGATTTGTTCCTTGATATTTAGCTTCAAAGGTTAAACCTTTTGGGGATGATGAAATAGTGGTTTTAGTATTTTTATCTATGGTGGAAGGTTCCAAAGGCAATGGCTGGGTAGATAGGGGTATTGTCTCTTGAGAGATGGCTTTCATGGAGGATAGAGATGATTCTACAATTGGTGTGGTAAGGGTAATGGTTTTAGGTGGAAGGGTTGGTTTAGCTTCCTCCTTGGTTTGGTTTTCCAAAGGAATAAGTGGTTTTTTGAATTGGATTGGTGGAGTGAATAAAATAGTTGATGGAGTGACCATCTCCCTAGGTATTTCCACCATAGGAGGGGTGGGTGAAACCAGGGTTTCATCTAAGGAAGTGGAAGGGATAGTCACTTCCTTTTTTTTGGAATTTTAAGGGGTTGGTGGTAGGTGGTTCTCCTTAATTTTAGTGATATAAGTAATAACTTCTTTGATAATGGGCATATTACTGATGTCATTGATTACATGTGCCTCATGTGAATTGGAGGATTCAGGTTGGTTTTCATGGTCTTGGGATAAATGTGGATGATTTGGAAATGGTTTTCATAAAATATCAAGGGATTGGTTTGAAGGATAATTTGGGTTTTCAGACACAAGATCCCCTTGATAAATTAGGTCCTGGACAATGCTTTTAAAAGTATTGCATCTATCAGTATCATATCCAACAACTTGATGATAGTCACAATGATCATTCCCATTATACCACTTAGGAATGGGGTGAGAAGTATTAAATTATTGAAGGGGATTGATGTATGGAAGTTTTATTAGACCGGCCTTGAGTAGTTTCTCAAACATTGATTCATAAGATTCTCTAATCAGGGTAAATTATTTTGGAGGAACCCGATTTTGAGTACAGTTTTGCTGATTGGAAGGGTTATTGGTTAGAGGTGTTTGGTTGATGGGTGGAGGAGGTGTGGCTTTTAGAATGACTAAATGTGTTGATGCTTTCACTTTAGAATTGGTTGGGTTCATTATTTTGGTGGAAGATGACTCTATGGATTTGAAACTAGAATTTTTATTTTGAAGCTTCAACTTCCCTTCATCAATAGCATGGTTTTCAAATTTATGGGCCACAGTAAAAGCTTTGTAAAAGGTCCTAAAGGTTTGGAATTGGAGAGTTAGAGTAATGTGTTTAGCAAAACCTCAGGAAAATAATTTGATTAATTTAGGCTAAGGTAATGGGAAAATTATTTGATTAATAAGACCTCTCCATCTAGAAACAAAATCAACAATGGACTCATATTCAAACTGTTTGATGAAATATAGGTCTATAATGGAAACCTTTTTAGAGATATTTATAGAAAAGTGTTCCAAAAAGGTGTGTGCCAATTGAGAGAATGAAAAGATAGAATGAGTGGGAAGAGAACTATACTAGTCAAAGGCAGCCCCAGATATTGACATGGGAAAGTTTTAGAGGAGAAGAGCGTCATCATAAGCAATCAAACAACATGCATGTCAAAACTCTCTTAAGTGTTGTTGAGGTTCCTCCTAACCTTAGAATTCAAAAAATTTGGGCAATTCCCATTAAGAAGGA
Organism: Torreya grandis; assembly: GCA_037957365.1. Lineage (NCBI taxonomy): Eukaryota > Viridiplantae > Streptophyta > Pinopsida > Cupressales > Taxaceae > Torreya > Torreya grandis. The sequence continues at coordinate 1,735,881 of JARHVA010002683.1, forward strand.
TAAGAATGAATAGGTATAGATGGATGGATAGTCTCATTACAAATTTAGTTTTAAGACAAAAGATTAATTGAGGTAGAGACGGATGACTCCAAACTAGTCATTTTATCCATGACCATTTTGATTAGGTCAGGATATGGTTGAGAAACCACATAATTAAGAGGTACATTTTATTGAGGTTAGTTCATGATAATGTATGAGTAGGCATCAAATGGTAATGACAATGCCACATATTGATAGGTGGTGCCAAGAGGTTGATATGGCAGCACATAATAACTGTTTGGTATAAAATGCTAGGTAGAGGTTGGTATGTACCTTTTTAGGTTAAGGACATATTGGTAAGTTGTCATAGGAATATGTTGAGGAAAATATGTGGTTATTATCCTTAAGATAGGAGGAAATTGGGAAGGTTGAGGTTGGGTGGTTATGCTAGTGCTAATTGGAGGAAGGTTTTGAGGTATGGAGAACACCAAGCTTTTAAGTGTAACTGTGGTCAAAGGATTGGTTGGAACCAAAGGGAATATATAATTTAAAGTGGAGGAAAATGCCATAGTAGATGGGGCATAAGTAACCAATGGTGCGGTTGACCCCCCATGGGGTGTAATTGGTGGTATTTGGTTAGGTGATGGAAAGTTGGTTTGGTTTTGGGTGGATGGGATGTTGGAAGAAGTTTGAGTTAATGGTTGAGTTGAAGTGGTTCCTACCATGAGGTGGGATGGCATACTAAGAGAAGGTTCAAAAAATGGAAATAAAGTAGGAGGGCTACGATGAGGAAAGGTGTTAAGGTAATATTTCAAGGCAACTGGATTATTGTCAAGAATGGTGGTGAAGTCTAGATCTCCTTTAGATATGATTGGAATTTTAGAGGGAGATGGTGGTGGAGGAGAATGGTGAGGTGAACCATGGGGAGATTTATCTGCATCCAAGGTATAATCCATGGATGAAGATGAAGGTGGTGGTTGATTAATTTGATTTTTCACTTGTTGTCTACTCAAAACCATATGAAAAATTTGGAATTAGACAATGAACCTTTCACCTCAAATAATGATCAATCCATGAAAAACCCAAAGTGAACAAAACACACACTAAAAATGAATTAATCATAGGATTTATTTTAAATCACATTTAGCTTATGCCTTAAAGAGTGTGAAAGGTAAAATTAGCTTATGATTCAGGTACTAAAAAGCCATCTAATGATGGTTTTAGGTTAATTTTGGGTTTTCAAATAATCTACACTAGACCATGTATGTGCCTTGGTACTAGGGGCTTGCTCCCCACACTTCACAAACCTGAACCTGAGCTAGGCCACTTAGCCAATATATACCATTTGTATAAATATTTATACTCCACTAGAGAATGGAGTGGGTCCTCTCCTTGGTGGTGAAATATAAGTGAGATCTCCGGGGAGGGTAAGGTGATCCAAAGGGTGATGAAATCCCAATGGGCCTTGTCTCTAGTATGTTTTGATGTTTTCTTTGGTGTAATGGTTTGTAGTGTAACATTTGTGTTCTACATTTCATTTAAAATGCCATTAATTAATTTAGGTGAGATGAACATTAAATAGGCAATTTAATGGATGCACTTAATTTTAGCCCAAAATAAATTCTTTGGTTTATTTTAATGCAAGCAAGGAATAATGCAATAATGCAAGATGACAATGCAACCTATCCCTAAAATTAATTTTGCACTCTTTTTTTTGGTTTGTTTTGATTTTAGAAAAGAAAAGTAAAATAAATTATATATTTTTTTGAATTTAAATACTTGAATAAATGCAATAAAAATGAGATTCACTATCAACCGTTAAGGGGTCCCATTGGGCATGTCAAAATGTTTCACTTGATTTGTTACTTTAGTTATTTTTACTTTGAAAGAGGAGATAAAAAATAGATAATAGGTGTGTACTTGGTTGGACGTTACACAGGTTGATATCTAGATGAAGTGAGAACTCTTATTTGGTAAAGGAAGAATGACCTATAAATCACATGAACTCATAAAAAATATGTTAATATAAAAGTAAGGGGCTGCTTGGTGAGAAACCAATCCCAAGAATGGAATATCCTTGTTTAAATGAATGTCAATCCTTGTTCAACATTCAAGTTCATTGATAAAAGAGAAATTAAAAATAGTAGATATGAAAATGATGTCAATGAACAATAAAAGATGTCTAACCTATGGCAGGGTTGATATTATCAAAATAATGGTTCTAAAATGCAGTAGCTTCATCAATATCCTCTTGGATTATGGCTAATTATTCTTATATATCCTCCAAATGGGGTGTGATAACCACAATACAAAGTGATAACTCAAAGTCAATGTCACTTTAATCAATGAATAGAGGTCGGGGGAGAATATGAAGGTCAACGACAATATATATCTCATGTGCAAGTCCTAGTAGGGTCATCTACATGCAATAAAGAAGTTAAGGTCAGGTCCCAAAAAAAAAAAGGTGTTCAAGTAAAGGTTAAGGGATGGCCATAAGTATGAGAAGGTGAAAAGGAGGGTCAAAATAAAAATATGTAATTTTGGGTGATAGTGACCATTAGCAGTCAGGGTGATCGATGGTGGTTGTCCTAACCATCAATAGTTGGGTGATAGATTGTGGTTTCTATAACTGGCGATGATTATGGTAATTTTTGGTAGTCACCTACTATAAACATTATGGGGACTAAAAATGAGCTACAAATAGGTAACTAAGGGGCCAATAAGGTTGTATAGGTAGTGTGGGTAAAGGAAAAGAGGCAAGAAGAGTATTCAATAGAGATCACACTTACAATAAGCAAAGAAGGATAAAATGAAATAGAGAAAACAAAGTGAGGTACCTTTTCTTTGAAGATTTCAATGCTTGAATACTTAGAGGAATGTGAGTAGTGTAATGGTACCTTGATGAGATAATCACACAGATAGAGACTCAGGTTGTTGAATGCCTACATAGAAAATAAGAGAACCTAGATGTATAAATTTTGGTCCCATATCTCCTCCATCAGCCTTTTATTTATAGCACAAAACTTCCAAAATGAGGAGAAATATTTGTCAAATTTAAGGAGGAAAAGTTTCTAAGTTAGTCTCGAATAAGTGTGATGGACTGATGAAAATAAATCCATGAGTTTGTGCATAGGAAAGTTGCCAATTTTGTTACTGCAAGATTTTTCAAAGTTGGAATTCTCTAATTTATTGTGTGAAGATACCTGACCGTCTATGATTAGGATAACCATCAATGGTTGGGATAACTATCAATGGTTGGGTTAACATTGACAGTCGACCCTCTTGGGATAAAGAGGTAAAATGTAAGGTATTAAATGGTTTGTTTATGTTTGTGTAAAGAAGGGTCAACTAGGCTAATAAAGGAGTTAACTAGGTCAAGGTTGAGATCTAAGTCCTAGTGTGATGGCATAAAAAATGGTTTGAAGGACATTTTTAAATGTCTACACTATCTTTAGTTGAAACTTATATTATATCTAATTATACTTCTCCTTTAGACAAGCCTAGACTAGAATTTGTACCAGCCCTACCTTCCCTTGGTGATGTGCTCCTTAATTTTCCACAACTTGATCCTTTACCCCCATAATAGGTCAATCAATATTACTATGATATTCAAAAAGTTATTGATCATTAGACTAGAGATTACTAGTTATATCAGCATTCCCTAGATTCAACTTCTACATATTCTATTAGTAAACCCCAGAATTATACTAAAAAATGTATGTGGTAATTCCATGGCACAAATAATCATTCTTAAACCCATTTTTGAAAGATTTAATAATATATTAACACATTGTATCCTACCCTTCCTTATCCCAAAGACAAGTCCATACTTCTTCCCAAGTTAATACTTGAGTATATTCCAAAATATGGGGAGGTACATTGTATTTGGCATCAATGTGGTACCCATCACATCGATAATTAATGCAATCTCTAAGAAAATCTTCATGATCACCTTAAAATCATTATTTCACCTGCTATTCTTCATCTGATAGGTCATCAATGTACTAAGGATCCTCCTTCTTCCCCTTTTGCTCCTTCTTCCATTGTGGTTCTTTCTTCACCTATGTATTCTTCCCCACCTATGAATACTTTTCCACTAGTGGTGCCACCTTATTGTCCCATAGATACCATTCATATTCTAAAATCTATTACCCTCTTTGGTTATTATATGCACAAGATCCCTCTTGAGCATGATCCTTTAGCTATGCCTACATTTTCTATTGAGGAGATTCGGTGAAAGGTCTTTTCATAGCTTACGTTATGGATAGATGAGACTTTGGATACCATTCGGATCTTCCTTCATAGAGATATTTCAAATGTCATGGATAATATTTATTAATAGATTTATTAGTATTTATGAAAACAACCACGTGTTCTTTCACTTTATTCTTCATTATGAATTTGGATTGGAGTTGTGATCCACTCTTATATATCTTATATGATTTAAATATGTCAAATTTGGTTTAACTTATAACATACATATTTATATTATGCATTATGTCCTGTATATGGTTTCATTCTCTTTCATCTTCTCTTATGGTTTATTTTAATTCTTTCCATGATTTCACACTTTATATATATATATATATATATATATATATATATATATATATATATATATATATATAAACCACATGAATAATTATTATTGTGACTTGGTTATACAAATCTTCTTCCCCTTAAAAATATTATTTATCATATGATCAGTTAACAAATAATTCATCTCATTGTGATCCTACCTTACCGATTTATTTTAGACCTCCTTTTATTCCCTTATTTCTTTTCACATATTAACCATTAATATAGTTAAAAATTGAGATATCATATTTGTTTTCATAGGTAAGCTTAAGTGTTTAATCATTCATATCTTTTGATACTTATCTCCCTTTAACCAAAGTCTAAAGCTCATTCGAGTGTGTATCATTTCTATCACTCATGTTGTTTTTTCAAAATATAGATGGAGGAATATTAAAAGCCATAAAATTTAAACAAAATTCAATGATATAAAGGAAACATGTAAATATCAAAAGTCAAATCACACTACAAGATGTGATTTATAGCACATCTCCTTTTTCTAATCGAAGCCCAAATTGCATAGTCAATATCATGATAGAGTCAAGGTTGATTGGGGTGCAGTAGGACAATAGATTGAGAAGGGAGAATTAAAAATATTTTAGTGCTACCTTCTTTCTTACAGAAGTACCCGATATTCACATGAGATAGACAAATATGTAATTAGACCTAAGGAACACGGAGCATGTTGTGGGAAGGAAGGTCCAATTTTGTTTTTGTTCATATAACTAGCATGAGTCAATATTAGTATTCCACTTCTATACCTATACATCTTTTGACTTATTGTGAATGGGTGTCAGTTGTATTTTGATGGTTGATATACTCCTAGTGTATTTCTTGTGTACCTAGTATGCCTCATGTTTCCTAAGACTTCTCATAGATGCCTATGTCGTGTTTTACATACTCTCTCTAAAACATTACTAATATTTTCCCTTGAGAAATATTATTTTGTTAACTGATCATTCCATCTAGGGTTTCCATTTATGATTTGAATACCATGGATAGGACCAGGCCTTCCTCACAAATTACCACATTATCACCATATTTTAAAATCATTCCCACATTTTTTTCCATCTCATTAGTGTTACCTTTGTGAGTTGTAGTGTAAGACTAGGCCCTCCTCATAAAATATTCCAATACCCAAATCACAATTAAATTACATGTGTCAAATTTGAGATAAGTAGTGTTTGCTTATGACTTACATGTCATTGGCATGCTTCCTATCTTGATTTAGTATGTTTTATGCTTACTTCATTAATATTTCACCTTTATCTTCTAATTTTGTAATTATATGTATGCTTACAATCATTTATTAAAAATTTTATACTTCTTATATTGAATTAGTGGGATCAATTTAATTTCATTTTACATTTTGTCTTTCTTTTTATACTTCCCCACATGATTTAGTATAATGGATTGAATTAATTGTTTTGTTTTTAATTATTATTTTTTTTCATTTTGTGTTCCCTTTTATTACAAATTTTCATACTTCCCAAAGTGATATAGTGTGATTTTTATTTGTTTTAACTTGGTGCAAATTTTTTACATGGTTTAAAAATATTTGTTTCTTTATACCATCTTTTGGTTTATTATATTTAGTCATCTTTTATTATTACATATTTCCCATAATTATATAGTGTGTAGTACATTTGTTTTTATTACTTATACTTTTCCAAGTCATTTTTTACTTTTTTATTCTTTGTCATGCATGTGTATCACATAATATTAGGAATAAAAACATGTGTCACATACTTCCCATAGAACCATATAAAACAAAAATAATTTACATGTTATAGAAAGAAATATATCCATGCATCCAAAACCACATCCAAGTAAAACTCATGAGATCAAAATTATAACATTAATGTGTGCATGCGTTTGTGCGTGCATGCTTGCATGTGTGTGCATGTGTGTGCGTGTGCGTACGTGTGTGTGCATACGTGTGTGCATGCATGCACTCGTGTGTGTGTGTGTGTGTGTGTGTGTGTGTGTGTGTGTGTGTGTGTGTGTGTGTGTGTGTGTGTGTGTGTGTGTGTGTGTGTGTGTTATATAAAATACAAAATATAAGAGATCTAAATCTGAGGCTAAGCTCCATCATGCCTATCATGTGGGCTAGAAATGCTACAAATAGGTGTCTATGACTGTCCCATTTAAATAGTGCACTATAATTAGGTAGTGTGGTATCCCAAGCCAAAAACCTATCCCTATAAATTGGCCACTTAGGCTTGCACCTATCTTAAATAGATGGTGATCTCCATGTGTGACACTCTCTCCTCTGGTAGGGCCTCTCAGGCATGTACCTCTCCCTCTCTAACCCCTGATAGTGGTTGTAACCTATCCCCATATTTTTATAGCTACCTCATGGCTTCTCCCATAAGTCTAAACTAGCCCACCTGGGTTAGGGAAAATGGAACTACAAGATCATCTAATGTGGTGGGGTTATATGGATCCAGTACCTTATCTAAAATGTCATTGTGTGAAACCATAATTAGTGATCCCCATATAATATCATCTATTATAGAATCTAAAAAATTGAAACCAAATAGGCATCAGCTCATATATATATATATATATCTCAAAATCATTTATCTACCATAATCACAATGCAACTAGTGTCCTAGGTCAAAAACATAAATCAACATTAAAACATTTCTAACTAGTATTAGTGTCACCAATCATGGTCTCTCCATCTGCTCACCCATTGAGCACCTCTTATGTAGGTTGTCACCACACTAGTTTAAACCTAGGAGTAACCACTAAATCATTCCATCATCCTCTCCTTAGGGGTGACTCTATGGAGCAACTATTATTTGCAGTGACTTCTAAATCCCCCTATATTATAGCTCTTGCCTACATCTCCTCATGTTGATGATGCTTCCATATATAATATAGATGTGGTGGTCACTGATCCCTCTACTATGGTTCCTATTGTTTGTATGCATCCACATCCATCACCTCTCCCCTATTGGATATATTTCCTCCTATTGTCATCTTGACTATACATGATCTAACATGTTAAGTCTTGATCACCAGTATCTCCATAGGTATCCCTCTACCTTCCCTCCCTCTTATCTCTCTAGCATGTCATGCCCAATAAGCAGACAGTACTAGAGGGGCCTCCAAATTAGGGAGTCTAAAAAATTTAGGTAATCATGTAATTGGATGCATCTCTACACATGATGTGTAGAGGCCTATGATCTACACCCATGTCAACCCTATCATAATGGTTGCCCAACTAGTCCATATAACCACTATGTGTGTATAGGGATGCCACATGATCTCTCCTCATGTCATTCTTTGTAATTCTAGCACATAGGGTATGGTCCATTCTATATGGCCATGTCTCCACCATAAGACCCAAGGCAACCTATTGTCGACTACATGGGGTAACCCATGTAGCTAATACATGTGAAACCTCTCATATATCCATGCACTTAATAAAACCATGGGACCCATGATATTCTACCCTCTAGATGTCATCCCATACATATCATGAATGAGTTATACCTAGATGATAGCCCCAAAATCATAGAGTACTCCCTAATATAATATAGACTAACACAAGACTACCACATACAATGGTACCTTACCATCTAGCTTGTAACACATCACTCATGATGTCACAAATCCTATCACTACCTTCCAAATGTTCAAAATAGAGGTAATGTAAACATCGAATAGGCTCTTCCTTAACCTAGGATAAATCCTATCTAATTATGTATCCCACTTGGTTAATGCTCATCTCTCATCCAAATACTTTGATGTATCAGTGATCATTAGTGTCCCACCTATAGGAATTCCAAGTAATACGTAGACATCCCCCAAAGTGATAGCCACCTCAATGGTGTCCCCATCCACCTCCCATCATAAAGTGTTGGTCAACCATTCCCATGACCATAGGAACATGGCAATGAGATCAACACTCAAAGGGATCTGCCTCATCTCCATAATGCCACTGAAGCCCAAGGTGACTAGTCAAGATCTATCCACATCACTGAAATGATCTATAAAATTTGGTATCAATTATGATTTTATCAAGAAATAATATCACTAATTTATCTACAAAATATCTAAAAATAAAGTATGTATCAACTCTTCATGTCATAAATACTTAAAATACATTCTTAAGAATTTACAACTTAACTCCTTCATTAATTGGTTTGATTTAGTTTCCAATGTTTTCTAATTTTCCTACATAATCAGCCCATTTGATACTAAATCAGCCCTGTACCCATCTTACTAAACATAATTATCCCATTTGATACTAAATCAACCTTTTTGATACTACATTGGCCCTTTTTTCAAATATATCATAATATATCGGTCCTATAGTACATAGTCAACATTATTGTACAAACTATGTCATCCCTCTTTTACCAACTGTATTGGCACTCAGATATGTAATCAACCTTTTTTTCCTTGTAGACTATGTCAGCTTACTACTATGTAATCTGCCACCTTTAACAATATTATGTCAATCAACTACTATGTAGTTAGCCTTTTGTCTTCTGCTCACCTTAAAATCTAAGCTGAATAGGTTGAATCTATTCTTTTATTATGGTCACTTTTGACCACTTACCATAAATTTCCTAGGTATTTATTGGTTTGACTTGTTCCTACTTAGTACCCCATTCTACCCCTAGTCTACCTAAAAATTTCCTATGGTTAGTTTTAATGTATAGATTTTGCATACAAGTTAATTTTCTATATCTATCTCAATTTCAAATAAATTACTAAAAAAAATCAAATTAAAAATTACTTTGATGTGCTACACTCTCTATGACTACCAAGTGTCCTCTCCATCTTAGTTGTCATCTCCTCACCATGATGGCACTCTAGTTTCAAATTGGGTCTCTCAAAGCTCTATTTTTTTGTAATATTAAATATAACAAATGAATTATTTTTCACCCTGTTTATATTTACTATAAAAAATTATTTACCTATCAAATATTTACCACCAAATTCTATTTGTTGATCATATATTTGATTTTTCTAAATCTTTTTTCAAAGCATAAGATGTTCTAGAATTTTGAAGTTGTAGATAATACTTTCACACACTACATGTATATTTTACAAAAAAATTATTTTTCTCTCTTTTTCACTAATTTTTCTAGGTTCTCCTAATGTTCCTTACATTGGACATGTTCAGATTTTATTACACTTCATACCTGATTTATAACAATAAGTAAAGTAAAGTAAAGTAAACGTATGTATTTTACTTATGTCCTTTCATTTATATTACTTTCTTCTTACTGTAATTTATTTATCTTTAGCATTATCTATTGATATGTTATTTTTCTAAAACACCATCCCCTATTACACCTATATGACACATGATGAGCTTTGAGTGGGGAATATGTATACGTAGAATATTTTCAAACTTAATCAATTACTGATGCTTTATCTCTTGTATGAACATATTAAGTCTAAATCTCTATGAGTGTATGCCTTAAAGGGTGCACCAAGAAATGGGAGGGTAGACAATTGGTGCTTCACAATATTATTGTCCCCTATACCACCACTTTCTATCTAATCAACTTTCTCCTAGACAATTCTCTAAACATTTTATCCTCTCTTACACACTCCTTCAAGCCTTTAATTCCCTCATTATCCTCTTATTAAGCCTAAAATCCTTTTAATAATTTACATTACACTATCAGCCCCATTCATGTTGTACTCGAACTGATAAAACACATTTAGGGTCTAGGTTAGCCACTAGCTGACCCAGATAAAGACCTAATTTGTTTTTATCAATAAAGATACATAGTCTATTGGGTCTAATGTATTGACTAAAATTTTAGAAAGGTTTATAATTAGATTCAACTATATATACAAATCCATTTCTATCATTTATAATGAAGATAAGAAGAAGAATATTATATTCGACATTTTCTTGTCCACCATTCTACTTGAGGATCATAGCTTAAGTTTTTAATAATTTTTTTAGAGATACAGATCTTGTCTTGTGGAGAAGTCTTTTGGATACATAGATAAGTTGTTTATCCTAAAGCTAACTTATCCTTGTTATATTTATGTACCACAATAACCATTTGTGAAGCGCTTTATCCAAGAGAGAGATTGAGGCTTATTAGGTTCATCTTCAAAGGTAAGTATTCCTAACTTTGGTCCTCCTTTGTAAGAATAGATATATTTGCATTTGTACTTCTCTCCCATGTACTAGGATTTACTATATATTGAAGTGAGTACAAATATTATATGCATATTTACTTTTTATGTATATTATCCCCACTTTGTGCCACAATATTTGGTGATAACTAGATTAGATTTTACTTTCCTTGTCATTTAATTTTTTGAAATCAAAATATAGGACCTAACTAGGGTTATTGCTTAGTGTTGTTTGACTAGAGACTTTGAAACCCTTTCTAGTGATATTATTGTGGTAAGAGATCCCTTGGTTAGGTCTAGTAAATCCATCTTGGTCATGACCCTGAATATCTAATGTATTAACAATCGAAAGTATAAGTAGGATTTGTATTCTTTGATCTAGGATTGATTAATAGACTAGGTACATCTCCCTTTGTATACAGAAGGTATTGAAGAAGGTTTTCTATAATGAAAGGGATTATTTTTCATCTTCATGTAGCTACATTATATACATACATTTTTCATATTATAAAATGACATTATGATATATTAGAAGATCATTTATTAAGTATATAATCATTATTGGATTTAATTCTTTATACTACATGCCTTTTTAGAATACTACTTATTAAGGGGAGAAAACATGTAATATAAACTAAGATACCTTAAAAAAATAAATGCTGATATACTAAAACCATACTTTTGTTTAAAATTGGAAAGTGGGTAATTGAAAATTTTAAATTTAAATCCTAAAAAAGGGAACATTTTATGTATGGAGGGAAAAGGGGAGCGCAGACGCGGACGCGGCCCTGAAACCCTAACCTCTGCGACTGCTTCCGCACTCGGTGGAGACCAGATCTTGACTCGTGGTTGGTGGGATCTATGGTGCAGTGGCGCGGCATTGGAAGCATAATATTTTTGCGTGGATCTATTCTTTTACCTCGGATTTCCATCTGGTGGCCATCGTACTGACCATTACCCTGTTCTGAGCGGATCAATGTTTCTTTTTGGAGATATTTGGAATGCCATAGCGGCAATTCCTCTAAGTAAGGGGGAGATCTTTGCAAACACTAGGGTGGATGGGTTGGGTGGTGGTGGCGACGGGTCTGGAGGTAGGTTCTTTGTTGGTGGTGTTGTCTGCTTTGGGTAGTGCATTGGTACGCGACACTTAATGTAGAGATCTATCATTTTGAATGTTTTTTCTATTTTGCTTCAGTCTACCAGATTGAGGATGGAACCTGGGTGGGTTCTCTTGCCTGAGTTGGATGGCCATCCTATTTTGGTATGCGAAGAAAATAGTGTTTGCATGGGGGAAACTCTGTTTCCTCGGTGGCTGGTGTTTGAGCCACGGTGCCCTGCATAGGGAAAAATGGAGAAACCCTAAGTCGTGGAGGAGCCATGCTCATTAAAAATGATGGGTGTGGCAGTTCTGCCTTTGTTGTTCTGGCGCTTTCAGGTTGTTTGCCTGGTTCTGTTTAGGTTTTAGGTCCATGTAAAACCTGGTTTAGTAACCATTTCTCGGTATGTTTTCCTCTTCTGGCAGTTTGTAATGCTTATCTTTCTTTATCTGTACAGGGTTTTAGGGCCCCTTCAAAACCTATTTTTACCTTAATCTAAAACATTTTATGTACGGATATTATTAAATTCTTATGAATTCCAAAGTCAAAGTAAAATGATTTCAATATCAGATATCAAATCAAAGGGAAAATATAAAGATTTCAATGTAAATTATTAAATATTAGGTCAAAATATAGTTATCTTAGTGTCATATATTAGATCCAAGGTTGAGAGTAAGTTATTTTAGTGTTTGATGATCAGGGATTCATCTAAACCCTATGAATTTTTTTTGAATAAATATTTGACTAAAATAAGACCACCAATATGTTTTATCAAAATTTTAATAAACAAGTGAATTAATTAAAAGTCAAATAAACTTAATGGAATATAACTAAATTATTTAAATTAACTTGTAACAAGTAAATCAGAAGTAAAATACTAAATTCAACAAAATGAAATCAAATGAAATAATACTAACTATGAACACAATGGAAAACTTAGATATTTGTTTATGTGATATGACAATGTGAATTTGAAAAACAACTAAAAATATCAATAAAGAACTAACACTAAAAGTGCATAGAAAATTAGACTGGAACTAATAAAGGACCAAATTATCCAGCTTTGGATAGGATCAACTACCACTATAATCTTGAGTCAATCGATATTTTAGCTCATGGTAATTTATAATAGATTAAATTAAGGATGTATGTGGATATTTGACCTTTCAATATGTATATAAGCCTAGAAAATGAATTCTTCAAGTTTGAAACACTAAAAAAGCTTATAATGCCTAAAAAACTAAAAATACAAAAATGGGGGAATGTAATAGGTTGAGTGGACCTCACTCACCCCTATTATAGCTGAAAACTACCTACATATCAAATACTCTAAATAGATAAATCAATCTTTTGACTATATTATGAATGTATCAAGTGATGATTTGAATACATGATCATGGTTTTGCTTTATCTTAGATAAAAAATGATTTAGACTTGGCTGAGGGCTATTTTAAGTGATTAGAATTAAAATTCAAAAGAATAGGGAAATTTTTTTATCAATGTGTATTAGTTTAAGTGTCCCTTTGTATCAATATTTCCAAGTTTTAGAATAAGTGACTTGAGTGTACCTTTATATATACCCATATGGGGAAAGCTTCATGTCATTTATCCTAAAAATATTGACCACATTGTAAGATATGGTAAAATTTTGAAAACTTAGCCTTAAAATGTATAATGAAAATAATGTCCCATAGGGGATATGAATGTTTTCCATTATTGTCCCCTTTTGGATTTTTTTGTCTTTAAGGGAAATGTGTGACTTTTAAGTCTATTTTTTTTTGTACATATGCTTATATGTTTTTAAAATATTTATAAAATTTATATACACATCATATAGTAATTTAGATTATAAATAGGTATGTATAGGTGTTTAGGATAAATTGAGGTAAAAGCAATAGTTCCAGATTAAGTGTTTAAGTTAATTAAAGTGGAATATGGATAAAACTAACATAATGAAGTATTCATGACTAAATTAGAGTGATTAAAAAAATAGAGATATAAATATTAAATGAATATAATTTCAATCTTATGTTTCAAAAACTCCCCCTAAAGCTTGACTTCCCATATTAATGTTGGCCAAACTTTCTCTAATATACTCAAAAATATCTCGAGTCTTTGTGAACATATATGTAAATTAGTCTTCTAATTTGAAAAATAATATGTATGTTTCACCACTATTGATGAGTTATATTATAAAAAAGATATGTTGTATAAATATGCTTGCTCATTTCATGAAAAAACATTATTTTTTTATAATGTTATGTTTGAATCATTATCACAAAGGATATTTTTTACTTCTTTTTGATATTAATACAAATATATAAATATTAATCACATATATATTTCTTGACAAGATACTAACGTAACAACTATATAATCAACTTATATTTTTGAAATTGTTACAATGAAACTTTTTTGGAATCCCATGACATTGCTCCTAATCTAAATTGAGAAACATATCTTGAAGTGTTGTTTTTATCATCAATGCTTCCTTCACAATCATTATTTATGTAACCAATTTAAATTAATTTAATTGATCACATATATAAAAAACAATATTTTCTTGATCCATTTATGTATCTTGAATTTATTTTACTTGAATTCCAATGTGATTCTTTTGAATTTTCCATAAACCTTAAAATTATAGTCACTATCTACATTATGTTAGATGATAAAATACATCAATTTCCAACTAGTATTTTATATAATATTAGATCAACATTATTTTCTTATCCTCCATACTCAATTTCAAACATGATACACTAAGTGTAGACGTTGGTTTGAAATTTAACACCTTAATCTTCTTAAAATAATAATTATTGTACTTGGATCGATAAAATAAGTTTCCATCATTTTTATGATCTACTTCAATGCTAAGTACAAAATCCATCAAACCTAAATTTATCATCTCAAATTATTTAATCATCAACGTATAAACATACAATCAAAATTTCACCTTGATATAAAGAGTTTGTTCCATGCTTCTTTTTCTAAAAGTGTCATTTAATAAGAATGAGTCAATATGATATTTATTTAGTTCCTTAAAATCATAAAGATATTTATTTAATATATATAATTTTGTGATCATTACCACAAATACCATAACTATGTGGTTTATATATAAATGATTCTTCTTCCAATGTTCCTTTCAAAAATTTACTTAAAATCCACTGAATAAACATTCCACTCATTTTGAGTTACAATTGGTAAAACATAACTAGTTATATTCAATATTATTAAAGGTGAAAATGTTTCATTAAAATTAATTCCATAGTTATATGAATATTCATTTACAACCATTTTGTCCTTATGTTTCTCTATGTTTCCATCAACATTAAACTTGTTCTTGTAAACCCATTTTTCTATAATAACATCATTTCCTATTGAAAGATTCACTGGATGCCAAGCTTGATTTCTATTTATTGCATCAATTTATTTATCCATAGGTATCTCTAGAATATATTAGATTAAATATATAAATATGTTGAATATAAATTCATTATTTTATTCTTCATGTCCTTAAGTTTCATATATTTATTTTGTAATCCTCTTCTATGAGATGATTCCAGATTGATACCTTATAGTTGTTGAGACTTATGTCTAGTTTTACATTGAAATGTCACTTATGAGATACATTTTGGGGGGATTGGATTTCCTTTGTTGTTCAAGATGTTATTGTGATTATAACATGTGAAGTTAGGCTACTACTTGATGCCACATTTCCATTTGGTTTCTCTTTTCATATAAACGTATTATTGTTGTGACAATTTATTTCTTTTCATTACTTCCATCTAATGCTTATTATTCAATAAAATAAACATATCTACTAATTATTACTTTCTTGATGATTGGATTATACAAATTATATTATTTTAACTCGTCAATTTATACCAAAAAACACATCCTTTTCTTGTAGTATGTTAATTATCTATCCTTTTGTCTAGCACATGAGCATATGTCACACAAGTTAAAAATATTAAGTGGGAAAAACTATGGATTTTTTAATCTAAGCCTCTTGATGAATCATAGCATAAAAAATATTTGTTTGATGTTTGTTTAGAATATATTTATCATGCTACTAAGTCAACCCAATTATCATTTGGTAAATTTTTATATTTCAACATGCTTATTGTCATTTCCATTACAATTATGTTTTTATTTCTATAACGCCACTTGGTTGTGTATAATTTATGGTGAAATCTTTATTGATTCAATTTTCATTTAAATAATTCATAGAATAATTAGATACATACTTACCTCATCCATCTCATCTTAACTCTTTTATGTAATGTTCACTATTAATAAATATGATAAAATATATACTATTGAAAATAAAGTGTATCTACATATACCCATATATATTTGACTGGACAAGATAAAAGGGATATATTTCTCTCCATAATTTTTCAACATGAATACTTCACTTTTCTCTTCACCATGAATAAAATTATTAAAACAAAATTGGTTTGTACATAAATAGTAAGCATTTAACATGTTATTTTTATACAATAAATTTAAAGTGTATGCATGAGATACTATCTAAATATATTAGAACTCAAATGACGTCAATTAAATAGATCTTGTGATATTTAGACTATCAATTATGGATTAATAAATTTTATATATATAGTAGAGGATTACCTACATGTAAATATTAATAGGTAAGGATTCCAAATTATAAGCTAATAAAACAAGGATACAACTCTCACTAGACATAAAAAATATATACTATTGTTATAAAAAAAAAATTTATAATATACTAAACTAAGTATGGGTTAGAATGATTGTAAAGGAGCAATGGTAAAAAAAATTGGTGTTGCGACAACATAAATGGATTTAGGTAAATTATAATCACTCATATAGCTACACTAGCTTATTCGATCAGGATAAGGCCTAAATAATTATACACATACATATATCCACAAAAAAGAGCAAAATTTAATCTATTAAGTAAATAAATAAAATATTGTAAGGATAAAAATACTTATCTTGGGGTATACCTATTAATTTTTAAATCTCCCCCTTGCTCAAGTGGATATTTAAAAGATATGTTGTATGTTGAATACCTAATATATCCTTAGTGTGGAACTCTGCATGACTCCTTTTATTTAGATTTAGTCATACCATAATACAAGACTCCTCAAGATTAAGTTTTAATCCATGAACTCTCAAAAATAATAATTAGCATAAAAGTGAGAGAAAAACATAATGAATATATGGAGTATCATATGATATGTTATCAAAGAAATAATTTGGAAAAGATAAATACAATAAATGTAAATGGATAGACACTTATAGGAGGTGTAGCAATATTATACATGGTGTAACAAGGATATAATAAAAACATCTTCTCAAATCACCATGAGCATTTCGTACCCCATTCTTGGTGCATTGTTTAAGGCATATGCACTTGGGGATATTGATGTATAAATATGACACTACAATATAAATCACCAATAAATGATAAAGTGAAAAATATTGTGTATAAATATTCTCCAACTGAAGTTCATTACATATCACAATAATGTAATGCATGATGGTCCTTTGGGAAATAAAAATATAAACATAGTAAAAAGCATAACTGAAAATAAATGTTGAAAGAACTAAAAGTTTGAAAATAAATAACATTAGAATACATACCTTTAATTACCTTAATAATTTTAGATGAGGCTTTATATTTATCAATTAATATAAAGGCACCTAAATAAAATATTGATACATAGGTCTGAAAGGTAAAATACAATTCTATGTTTTTAAAAAAATTAAATGCTAGCACCTAAAGATTATCTATTTCACTTGGATTCTAAGGTTTCTTTTAGTTCATGAAAAGGACACATGAATGTGTGTGTGTGTGTGTGTGAAAGATGTAATATTGTTGTAAGTAAATGAAATCTACATAAATTGTAATTTTTGGAAATAATGTAATGTCATTTGTGTCTTAATCTTTTATATAAAAAATGAATAGATGAAAGGTCAAAAAATAATAATCTAATATGATGGAAATGGATGTAAAACATAATAAGTCATGTTAGAAATCATGTAAAACATTTTAAATATATGGAAAATATACAATGTAATAAAATTCAAAAGATAATGAAACAAGGATATGCTTGCTAAATGATGTTGTCTCATGTAAGACAAGTAGAATAAAATTATATAATACATGAAGTAAAACACAAATGATTGTAAATAATATCCTATATAAGATAAGTCCAATCCAAAAAAATGAAAAAATAATGTGATGGGAAATTACCAAAAGGCTCCAATGAGTGAAAACTCTAAATCAATGCTTGTTTCAAAATATGTTGATCTACAAGAGAGAAACCATATAATGACATGGATATGATGACAAATGTCATGTGGATAAACATGATGGATATTTTTATGGAATATATGGTTATTTTCCCAATGTTTAAAAATGAAATTCTCTAATAAAAAGTTGAAGTGTCATCATAAATAATGAATTAAAATCAATGATAAAATAATATAAGAGAGTTATAAATTTAGAGTGATATCCATCCAGGGGGTATCAAGAAAAATATGGTGTAATGAAATATGAATAGTGCCACATGGGTGATTTAGAAATCCTAAGGGAAGATAAGACAATCTACACAAGTGGACAAGGCTAAAATCCTTATACATCAAGGACCTAGGAACCTTCACCTAAGAAGCTAGCACATGTGGTATTGAAAGGAAAATAATTTAAAAAAACATAACTTACTTACCTGTGTGATGTAGTGTAGTCAAATGAGACTCTATGCAACCTATAAATGAAAGACAAGAATGAAGCTCAGTGTAACAAAAAAGTATAAAATATAATAACTCTTCAAAACATGGTAAATAACATCTATCATGGATGTGTGGGTGAGTGTAATAACTTAATATATCATGTTAAGGGATTGATTCTATTATTGAGTGATTTGGAGTTGCAAAATCAAAATGAGAAGTGAACATGTTTTAAGAAACTAAAACCATTAAAATATGTTAGTTTTGAATTTATAATGTTTTATTTAGAAATATTAACATATATAGACATGACATATGAGTTTATAAATGTAAACTACCAAAAATAGAAATGTTTAAAACCACAACAACTAGGCAAAGGCCTCATATATTCAAAAACTTTCTGTAAAAAAAAATCATTTATGGAAATTGGTTTTAGATATTCTATATCTCTTGCTTGATGATAAAATAATTTATCTATAAATAATCCAAATTGTTGATCGTAATGATGGGATGGTGAACATACGTGCAAGAATAATAACAAGTCACGTCTAGGTTAGTTTTAATCATTTTTTGTGTTTTTTTCATAATTTTAAATGTTTGATCTACTAAATTTTAAAAGTACATTAAATTTGAAATTTTATTGAATGAATCGGTTTTGAAGTATTGTTAGATTAGGAAAATGTTAAAATTGGTGTTGTGTAAGGCATAGTTGCATGGTAAAACTATAAACATGGGATGAAACTATCAGTCCTAATAGAAAAAAATAAAGTATTACTCATGAGATTAATGTAACCAATTTTATATATGAGATAACATAAGTGAGTTCCACTTTGTGACCAAGTGCATCCAAACCTAGAATAAAATTGGGGTTCAGACAAACCCCCTTTGTTAGAATCCCCATGTTTAATTTTTAAATGGGGTTCAAATGAAGTGGGTCAAAGGATTAATTTGGAATTTGACTAATGTTAATGATATTTTGGGGGTTTGAAGGAAGGGGGTTCAAATGAACCCCCTTAGTTCGAATCCATGTGGCATCAAATCTGCACCCATTGAAGTGGAAATCTACTATTGGCCTAAAATTACAACTTTTGATCCCATGTATTAGGATGAAAAAAAAATAAAAACTTGTGGATATACATATAAATAGGTATTTTTATGAGCTTTATAATAATATTTTTAAAAATATTTAATATTTATTTTGATATATTTAGTAAAATATATTTATTTATAAAATAAAGTACCATATATTGGAGGCACTGGGAAAAATAGGAGACTATGGCCAATTATTTTTGAATATATCAATGCACTCAACTTTAATGTCATTGTTCTAATTGTTAAAAATTTAGTCTATTTCGACATATATATAAAAACATTATGTGAGGAGAAGACATAAGCATTAATATTCCTTGCCTTGATCATTAAAAAATTAATAAATAACTATTTTTTAATCAAAAAGTTATAAAAAAATGATCTTGCACTATGTCCATGTTTCTAAGACCTCTTTTCAATAAATCTTGTGAAAATATCATTTTTTGAGAAAATTATGAGGATAAATCAAGTATTCAATAAAATGTTTTGTACACAAAACATACACATTGTGTATTTAGGTATTAAAAATTCTATTTTTATTTTTTTATTTTTCAAAAATAAATGTAATCTCCACTTCAAATTTAATATTTCATTAGTTTACACCATTTTCATATTTTATACAATTAAGTCACTATTGTCTACACAAATTGAGAAATGTTCACATTTTCATTTTTTGTTGGCCTCTTTGTACCAAAAAGTGGGACAAAGTATTATGATTCAACCCATTTAGTCTACGTGGGGATACAACTTCATTTGGGTGGTGATTTTTAATGTGCCTTTATTGAAGACAAAATTGCCGCAAAAATTTGAGGTAGATTCATAGCCACCTCTTGCAAAAGATAACAATTTAATCTAAAATTGGAAAGGGCAAGATGTTTGGTTAATTTTTATTTTATAAGAGGGCTAGGTGTTTATTGTGTGTGTCTTATATACTAGGGATTATCCATACAATGCTTTTAGGCTAAGGAGAATAAATAGCTTTTTTAGATTATGGCATTCATTACTATCAAGGAGCTAGCCATCCTAAATAGAGCTAAGATTATATGAATTAATAAGGTATGGATAGTTCCCATATCTACCCAAATGTTATGTGATATTTTCATATATTTGGATGTAGACTATAAAACCTTCTAGTTTCCACAATTTAGTGAAGAATGGACCATCACTCTTGTGGATGTTTATTAGACCACATCCTTACCGATAAGAGGATGGTTGGTCAACTTAAGGGATTTTACCAATAAAAAATAGGATTCTAAATGGGTGGAACATTTTAGGGATGTGGGTGTCAAGTACAAAGTTAGTATATTAGGTGTTTCAATTAATCTATCCTAAACCTCTACAACATAATTATTCATATCCTTTCCTCTTGACTAATGATAGACAAAGGTAATTATAGGTTATTATACAATTGGTCATCAACTGAGGATAGTGGCATATGCTAGTCATGGGATTAGTAGGTTTTTAATTATACATAAAGGGACCTATGCAAGATCTCGCGATTGGTGGATATCTTTATCAACGACCCCTAAATTATAATGATTTGGGTTTATGAGAGCATCTTTCCATACTAGAAAGATAATATAATTAGAGATTTCAAGGTTATCAGATCCTCATGTTGGCTATATATAGTGCCATTTAGAACATTTCCCCAAGTAGTTTGGATTTGAAATTCACTAATCTAGTGGTCTTATTTTATAAGGAGATGGTCAATTAGTGGGTTATTTAGGGAGTGTATTTCACGATGGATGTTAAATATTTTTAGGTTAGAGATAGGTAATGTCATGTATAGGTGCACCCCATATATAGGGTTCCACATTAGTTTGTTATTCATGTTGAAGATAACCTCTTGTTACCTCTAATAGTATATGGGGACATAAAATAGGCTAGGGATTAGATACTTAGGAGTTTGGCTTGACATTCATTGACACAAGGCATCCTTATTACAAGGGTGGATAGGATGGGAAGGGCATATAGAGGACCACAAAAAAATTCCATTGGGGGAGGGGCATGTCAAATAATTGTGTCCATTATATTGCAACTTCAAATACCAAGCAAAAAATAGAAAATTAGACAACCATTATTTTTCTTAACCAATGATGTAATATTTTAAAGAGCAACACCTTGTTGCCTACTTCTTAGACAATATTATTTCTCTTGACATTGATTAACAACAACCTATCCTCAACTAAAGGAATCCCCCCATCATAATTTTTAATCATCATGGATCTTCAAAATTCATAGTTGTGATTGGTAAATTATTATGATTGTGTCATGCTTACATCACAAACAAATTCAAAACTAGGGACACATCTTTTTTAATACACTCCAAAAATTGTCAACAGTGGTATCACTTAGTAATTTTATGGAGGCTGACATTTTACTTTGAGATATATGATAATCAAACATCAAAATATCATTATTTTTAGATGTAGACTTAGGTTCCTCTGCATTTAATTCAATTCATTCAATATTATTGTAAGGAGGATAAGGGAGAAAGTAGGTATCAAAGTAATCAATGTCAATATCACAATCTATAACATTGACCTTAGCATTCAACAAAATAAGACCATCCTTCCCAACTCCTCTATTATCATTTTTATCATTTATTTCATCACAATTAGTTATCCTTCTTATATCATTATTTTTATTGTGGAAAGTGTTATCATAGGATTGAGCATGTCTTAATTATGTAGCTTGTTATGTAATTGCCTAATGATACAATGTAAAAACCTTTAAATTCATAGAACTTTCAAAAATTGATGTTAGTCTCTTGAGAAAGTTAGCTTCCTTTCACTAAATTTGATGTAAACTAATAAAGTAGAAGCTTTATAGAAATATCACTCTTTCATACATTTGAATCCTAACTAGGGTTTTAATGAGGAAAAGGGTTGAAGAATTGAAATTTTAAAAAAATGAAAATATGGTGATTAAACCAAATATTTTATAGTGGATTTTAATGATTTATTGATAAACATAGTAGATCAGTGATATGTTGAATTTATTTAATCACAAACTCATACAAATAGAAGTTAGAGGTAGTATTCTAGCTATTTAAGCACAGTCTAATATAAATATTATACCTAGTTGGTATAATCTATACTTGTTTACTTATTATTTATGTAATAAATGATATTGTGGGGATTAATTCATACATTTGATGCACTAAATGTATGCATTTGATTATTCATGTGCTTTCTATGTTTTGTTATTACTAGTAAGAAGTAATGTGTGTGTGTGTGTGTGCGTGCGTGTGCGTGTGCATGTGTGTGTGGGGTGTGTGTGTGTGTGTGTGTGTGTGTGTGTGTGTGTGTGTGTGTGTGTGTGTGTGTGTGTGTGTGTGTGTGTGTGTGTGTGTGTGTGTGTGTGTGTGTGCGCGCGCGCGCACGCGTGCATGCATGTGTGTGTGCGTGTGCATGTGCATGTGCGTGTACGTGTGCATGTGCATGTGCATGTGAATGCGTGCATGCACACGTGTGCCTTTGCACATGTGCACGTGTGTGTGTGTGTGTGTGTGTGTGTGTGCATGCGTTTGTGTGTACGTGCGTGCATGCGTGTGTGTGTGCGTGTGTGCGTGCATGCACATGCACGTGTGTGTGTGTGTGTGTGTGTGTGTGTGTGTGTGTGTGTGTGTGTGTGTGTGTGTGTGTGTGTGTGTGTGTGTGTGTGTGTGTGTGTGTGTGTGTGTGTGAGTGTGTGAACCAAATATCACATTGTTGGTATTAATTAAGTACTGAGACATACTTCAATAGATTAATAGCATCACAATTCCATATGAAGGTAATTTGATGAAGTGGTGTGTATAGAATTGACTAATCCTAGAGATCAATAACTATTAAAAAACTTGGTCTAATTAGTGTTACTAAGACATTGTCATTTCATGTGTATGATTTACATGTTTTTGTGATATATTATTAGAATAAATTTCTTTATGGTACACCACATATTTTTTAGAAATCATACAACACCAATGTATTAGCTTATCTTTTTGAATTCCTACAACATCATTATCTACTCATCTGTGAAGGGAGGGTCATCACCTCATGCAAAATTATGCAAGGGATTGATGGTCTATGGTTAGTGTGGAAAATCACTTGAATGATGCTATCTATACCCACAATAGTACTTCATTAGAGATGACACTTGAGATTACCAGAGATACTCGAGTTTGGAAACTCATTCTCCTTGTAGCTTTGTATCTTTTATCTTGTACATTGTATTGTAATTATTATTATTGAGATATTATCCTTAATGATATGTAATTATTTAATTTTATATACTTTGGTAGTAGTTGGTGTATCAATGTATCATCCATGACTAGACATTTATTATTACTTTCCATAATTGGTTTTGTTGTGTTTCATATGTTGATAGTGATCGATGAATGTTAGATGTCACATGCTTATTTATATTTAACATACTTAGAGTCTTAAATCTAGATAATGAATTGGATACTCGTGGTAAAGCATAATAAAAGAGTGTCTTGATTAAATTAAAAAAAATATCACATTTTTGTATGCCAAACATAGTGGAGTTGTTACATGTGGTATTAGAGTTGTGTCTGAAAATCTAGGACCTATTGATTCTGCTAGCATTTTCATATGATTATGTTACCAAAAAAGAGAATGGTGAAATCTATAATTTTTGTAGAGGATATTTTAAATGTCAAGGAAATTAACCCTCCATGTGATTTTAACCAATTTTACATGGAGTGAGAAACAAAGTTAGATCAGATCCACACAACCATGAATGAAACTAGGGATTGAAGCCTTAGAATAAGAAGTTCATGGGCATAAAGAGGAATAACACCAGTATGAAAATGAAGAGCATTAATTTAATCAATAAAACCCTCAAGATGTGAGAGTATAGGTAGTATTATACTAGTTAACTAAATTATATTTTAGACTTGTATTGCCTTAGTGCAGAATCATACTACAACATGATTAGAGTTATGAGATTTAATATATCCTCATGTATGCTTTGATGACTATTATAGGTAATTATTAATTCCATTAAATATTAAGGGGTACATTAAGTATATTCCTTTTGGATGAACCATACCCTCTTAGAGCTATAAGGTCTTGTTTATCAAGTTTATTGATGGTGATGATTATATACAATGTTTGGGTAGGTGAGTGTATAGTATAGTTCATGAGTCATGAAGAAGATATTCTTAACCTAGTTTTGATCACTTAGATCAAACACCTAGATTATGATTACATCTTTAATTGACAATCAATTCACGTTCACTAGTTATGTTTAGTATAGTGAGTATTCATAAATCATGGGATGATTCCCAATTAATAGTATTTGTATTTAAGATATAGTTTTGCATCTTATTAGAGGAAATCCTAAAATACTATTTATGGATTGGCACCAGCTAGTGCAGTTGTAATTCTCCTTATAGTGGAGTGTATTTATCTCTTTGGGGGATTCTTATGTGTTAGGAATATTACTCATGGAATGGTATCCCATATTTTTATGTCAAATGGGAAGAGTTTTAATCTCACATAGTTAGCTTAGAGGCGAGTTGTTATTTTTTCCCGCTTTAGTGAAATCTCTTCAACTCACTAGGACAATCTTACTTACAAGTGTCAAAACATGAAATCATTTTATCTAACTCATTCTCTCTCCATGTATGGTTTTTTAAAATCATATAATACCTGAAATAACTCCTTAATAGGTCTCAAAATACCATTAATAATTCATTTTACACCAAAATCTCCATTTTTGCCTCATTTTTTCTAACCCTAAAATCATAAAAACCTTCTTGTGTAGAGATGTTTATGGATGGTGATAATAAACCAAAGGCATATTTTAGGACACAATATGGATTTAAAGCTCCATGAAAAGTTTCATGTCTTGAGAGTGTGTGAAAGCATTTTTTTAATGTTATTTATCTCTCATAGCTAGGTCTCAATTAGGCCTCCCTGCCTATAGAGTTAATTTTTGTTCAATAATCTTACCAGACATATGAAACCTAAAATAAATATGTGATTCACTTTTATAACCCCATGAATATCATCCATTTAAATTTTTATCTTTTGATACCTTGAAAAAACCTCTCAAGTAGCTTAAAATGGTCCTTTTTGGCCTATTTGATACAATTTCATGCTTGCAAGTCCCAACCAACGGAATATAGTGATGCTGAGGAGAGTTTTATACATTATTCAGGGAATTTCACATGTCAACAAACTCATATTGAGGTATTATAAGTTTTTTCTCTGTCATCAGGATAGATTTGGTTATCCAACCCTCTCTATCTCTTCAAACTTGTTATAGTCTTCATCAACTCAACTAGGGTTCTTGAGCAAGTCAATGATGCTGATCCTAGATAAATATCATTTGATAATTTATGATTTGTTTTAGGGTATAGTAATTGATTCAATGTTTTTTGGGACTAATAACACATCCTAAAATTCCTTATGGTCTCAACTCAATTCCAACTAGAAATTTTATGATGACTATCATTGTAGGTCTGTGTATCTAGTTATATGCTTGTTAGTTCAAAACAAAGGTTGTCACATTTACTTCAATTAATGTGAACCTAAAGGCCTTAGAAATTTTTCATATTTACATGCAATCATATTCAAATATTTACCTTTCCCTTAGTCTATAGAGTATTTATGGATATCATTGCATCATCATCAATTTTTTTGGAATTGTCTCACTGTGTAATTTTTGGGTGGATTAATTTTTCATCTTGGGAGGATGCCTCTTCATGAAATGACAAGGGTTTGATTTTGAGTAGTGACATATTGAAAGAAAAATAAGTGTAAAAAAATTACCTTACTTTCCCTTTTGATGTTGTGTAGTAAGTTGAGACTGTATGTAACTTCCAAACAAAAGATGAGAATCATGTTCATTTTTAAAAAAATGTATAAAATATTCTAACTAATCAAAACATTGAAAATACTATTTCCATGGATGCATTGGTGAATTTCATACCTTAATATATTTTGTTAGGGGATTGAATCTATTAGTGAGTGATGTGGATTTGCAACATCAAAATTAGAAACAAACATTTAAAAAAAAACTAAAACCATTAAGGTATGTTAGTTTTGAATGTAAAATGTGTTAGTTGGAAATAATAACATACACAAACAAGAAATATGACTTTAACAAGGTAGACTACCAAAAATAGAAATGTTTCATAACACAACTAGTTAAAGGCTATATATATTCAAAAAAATTCTAAAATTAGTTTTTTTTTTAATGCAAATTGGTTTTTGAGATTCTATAATAATGTGGAGTTGTTATATTTTATGTGTATCTATGTATGTATGGTGTCTAACTCTTAAGTAAAGTTTTATTTATAATTTCCATGTTTTATTATGGTAGATGGATTTTTTTTAATTAGAAATTTTAAAGTTAATTTATTTTTAATATATATAAATTATATAAATTTTAGTGGTTTGTTTGATAATATTTTTTTCTTAATTTTTTTTTATGATGTTATGAAAAACACAAAGTGAATCAAAATATTAACTCTAATAATAGTAGAAAAAAATCAATAATAATTGTTGTAAGTCTTCGATCTTTGAATGTACAAAGAATACCATAAAATCACATTTGTATTTAAATTTGTTAAAAGAGATAAAAGGATGGTGAATCTTTTTTATTATTTTCCTTTGAATACATGAGATAAAAGTATTACAAAAATATGATCCTTTTTGTAAGATATAAGGAGACAATTTTAAATAAGGAATTTTTTTATTCCTACAAGCTGAAAGGATGGTGATAAAAAATTCTTAATTTTCATGAAAGACACAAGATAGAAATATTACAAAAATTCAATCTTTTTAGGAAGACAGATGGAGACAATTCTAAATAAGGATATTTTCAATTCCCACATAAACACAATAATATTCAATGTGCCCATATTAAGTTGAAATTCATACTTTGCTTTCGTTAGAAGTAAAGTAGGATATTGATTGCATACACTTTTTTAGGGTTAAGGGTTGGAGTAGCTAAACAGTTGAAAATGAAGAGTTATATGAAAGAGGTTTTTTTAAAAAATACGTGTTAAAACCATTGGGTTCAATAGAAATGTATTTTGTGGAAAAGTGCAACTCGATAAATGGGTAATGATATAGGAAGTAAAGAACAATAACAAAACATGGATTTTTAATAATAGGTGATTTTGCCTAATGATTAGTTTGTTTAGGTGATTATGATAGTTGGTATTTTATTCATCCAATTAAAGTGTTAACTTTATTAGACTACTTGGAGGTCAATTAATCATAGGGATGCACACATAGTGTGTGATATAAGTGAATGGATATACTGAGTTATTAAAATAATTTATCATAGTTTGTCATACATTGTCATAACACAATTATTTGTAGTAGATTTATCAAGAAACACAACCTTCCAATAGGAGAATCCATACTAATCATTCATTTTTTGGGGAATAAGACAAGGATAAAAAATATGTAAATTTATTAAAGAAACCAACATATTATTATTAAATATATTTTCATTCCAATTATAGTGCCTAATGTTTAATGATTGATATGTTATTATTTTTATAGATAATTATTTTATTGTTATTTTCAAAAAGGTAATTTGAAGATTCTTATTTGTTTTTAAATGTTATTTAGTCTTCATAAGTTAATAAGTAAATATTTTTTCTATAGTTTTATGTTTTATAATTTTCATATATTAATAAGAAAATGTTTTATTTATTTTTTAAATATTTTATGATCTTCTATTTGTATGTTAAGAAAATGGAGTTGTTTTGACTAGTTTTTTAAAATTTATTCTAACATTAATTAATTATTAAAATATATAGAAAAATATTAAAATAATTTTAATTTCTCATATTTTATTTATAATATAGATAATGACAAGTATAAAATATCTAATTACTAGGTAAGGAAATAGTTTGATATTATTATTTTGATTTTATGATCTTATATTTACTTTTAAACAAGATGGAATTCTTTTTAAGAATAAAATTTTCCTTTTTTTATCATTATTTATTAGTAATTAAAGAACACAAAGTAGTTTTATATATTTGTAGCAATAGTAGAAAAAAATTAGTAGTTATAAGTATGTCCTAGAGTGTATATATATCAAAATAAATAAAGAATAGCATGAAAACATATTTGTCTCTCAAATTATTGAGATAAAAAGATAGTGATGGAATTTACTAATGAAACCAAAAACTAACAAGACAAATAAAAATACCAATAGGCCATGATTCAAAAAAATAACTTGTATTGATTCGTATTGAATGACATAAAATAACTACAAACCTTAACCATGATTAAATAAGCCTCGACTTATAAATTAGAGTTTACATGTAAAATTAGAAAAAAAACTGAAATCTAAAAAAAGTCTATTTTTAGTAGTCACTATTTATAGTAAGTTTTACATGCAAGCACACATGGGTCTACAAATTTTCTTAAATATCCTAGATTTTACAATTAGCCCGTAAAGTGAAATTCAATTGAAGTTGACATCCAGTTCTAAAAATACTTAATTTCTAAAAATAAAAAATTCTTGACAAAATCATTAAATGTTAATTTTGGACCTTTAAATGGTCATGTTTATCTTACTAAAAATATTGAAATAAAAAATAAAGGGATAGATCACCTTAGGGTAAAATTTAACTTTTTTATATGGTTGTTTTGGCATGTGGAAGAGCTCAAATAGAGTTACGGATCAAATGTTATGGCCTCAAAAATGTTGGCCTATTTTTTTGCATCATTCTCCTCTGGTTGAAAGCAACTCAACTCCTATGACTTCCCCTAATTGTAATTCTACCATTTATCTTTATCAATATTCTTCAACTCTCATTCTATAATCCAAGTGTTGTCTTATTTCTACAATCCATCTCACTACACAAAATACCTACTATAATTCCATTATCTTGTGCTCATTATCTTCATATTTAAAACTTGCACTATTTTTTCTTTTTGAATCTTTGGAACCTGCTTGTCTTAATTTACTTCTTCATCTTGTTCATCTTCATCATATTCTCTATGGAATTTATATAAATTTGAAACTTTAGATAATGAATATATATCAAAATTTTGTGATAAACTCACTTCATATGCATTATCATTTTTTTTTCATAATTTGTCATGGACTAATATTTTTGGTCTTAAACTTATTATATGTGCCTTTTGGAAATAATTCTTTCCTCACGTAAATAATGACTAACTCTGATTATTCAAATACTTTGGATCTTCTTCTAACATCTGTTTCTACTTTATATTTCTTATTACTTTCATATATCTTTATTATTTCTTATTACAACTATTGCATACGTTATGCAAATGCTTTTACATCATCACTAATTCCATCTGTAATTGGTAATTGTACCAAATCCAAAAAATCCATAGAATTTCTCCCACAAAAAAATTTAAAAGGTGACTTTCCTGTTCATGTATTCACTAAACTATTATATACAAAGTCCACTTATGCTAAAGTCAAGTCCCATTAGATTGGCTTATCTCTCATTATGCATCTCAATAAATTTTTCAAGCTCCTATTCACAACTTTTGTCTATCCATTTGTTTATGGGTGATATGCACTACTTAGTTGTAGATTATTACCAATCTTCTTCCACAAAGTCCTCTAAAAATGACTTAGAAATTTCATGTCCCTATATGAAATAATAATTTTTAGAACACCATGCAATCTCATAATATCCATAAAAAATAATACTATAACTCTAGTGGCATCATTGGTTTTCTCACACATAATGAAATGAACAATTTTAGAAAATCTATCTACAACAATAAAAATTAAATCATTACCTCTCTTTATGTTGTCAATCCCAACACAAAATTAATCCATAGCCCTCCTGGAACCGGTAATAGAATGAAAAATCTAGTATTTTTTGCATGTCCTTTAGCCACCTAACATATTCTACACCTTGAAACATATCTTGTCACATCTATTTTAATCTTTAGCCAAAAATAATTTTCTTCCACCAAAGCTATTGTCTTCATCTTACCAAAATGTCCATCCAAACCATCACTATGTAATTCTCTTATTATATTGTCTCATAGAGACCCAAATGAAATGTAAAATTATTTTCCTTTGAAGAGATAACCTTCTTTCATTGGACACTCATCATGAATAACATATATATCACCTATTAATGTATTTTTTCACTTTTAAACTACCTTGATAATGGATGGATCAATATCATATAATTATTTAATAGTTTGAAATCCAACTACTTCACTAACCATAGTAGTTAATAATGCTAAACTCCTCAATGCATCAACTACCTGATTATATTTTCTAGATTTATGATTCAACAAATAAGTATATCCCTACAAGAAAGAAACCCACTTTGTATACCTACTATTCAACTTCTAATTGGTATTTACATACATCAAAGCCTCATGATATGTAAATAGTATAAAATCCTTAGACACCAAGTAATGCGTCTAATATCTTAATGCTTCTACAATTACATAATGTTCAACAACATAAGCAGAATATTTTCTTAGTAACTCATTCAATTTCTCACTAAAATTTGCTATCAGCTTTCCTTATTGACTTAGTACAATGCCTATTCCCACAATTGAAGCATCACAATCAACCTCAAATGCTTTGTTAAAATCTGGTAATGCTAAAATTTGTCTTTTTGTAATCTTGAAAAATTCAAACATTTTTGTGGCTAGTCTAGTCCATGCATATTCCTTCCCTTTAATGCAATCATTTACTGGTGAAAAGATACTACTAACATTTTTAATAATATTTTTATAAAAATTTGCTAAACCATGGAAACTTCTTACCTCTATAATGATTTTTGGAATAGGCCACTCAACAATTGTCTTTATATTTTCTTCATCTATTTTCAAACAATCTACTGAAACTAAAAATCAAAAAAATACCAAATTATTTTGTATAAACCTACACTTCTTTAAATTTACATACAAAATATTCTATTTTAATAAATCCATTACTATTCTAAAATGTTGTAAGTATTCTTCTATAGTCTTACTGAATATCAAAATATCATCAAAATAAACAACCATAAAATTAACAATATATTCATGTAGCACTATATTCATTAGCCTGATTAATGTACTAGGTACATTAAATAATCCAAATGGCATCAACATCCACTCATATAAACCATCCCTAGTCTTGAATGTAGTTTTCCTTTCCACTCATTTCCTTCATGAATTTCAATCTAATAATAACCACTCCTTAGATCATTTTTGGTAAAATATTTCTCTCCTCCAAGCACTTCCATCATATCATCTAAATGATGTATAAGAATCCTATACTTTATTATAATTGTATTAATTAATCTACTATCCACACATATTCTCCATCCTCCATCTTTATTTAGAGTTAACAACACCAGTGTTGCAAATGGACTCATACTCTCCCTTATCACCTTCTTTCTTAGTAATTTAGTAACCTATATATTTAGTTTTTCATGTTTTATTGCACTCATCCTATAAGACTCTTGATTTCATAGAGCTGATCCTAGAATCAAATCAATCTGATGATGAATATCTCTCGTTGATGGTAAACAATCTAGTAACTCATTAGGCATAACATATGCAAATTATTTCAACACTCTTGTTTCTTTGTTGGCATTGGCACCATTTATGTTTCTTCATTTTTTGATAGTAATACATAAAAACAACCTGTTACCATCATATCTTAGATAAATTATTTAGTAGAGAGCAAGCTTTATATCTTCTCTTCCTCTTTAAGAGTTAACAAAACTATCTCTGTACTACCTTTTAAAAAATATGTGTTCTTTGCTCCATCAAGAATTACTTTCCTATCAAATTTCCATAGTCTTCCCAATAACACATGACTTGCATCCATTAGAATAACATCACACCATATTTCATAGTTATAATTCTTTCCTATATAAAACATGATTAAACACCTTTTATCTACTATAAATTCATTCTATTTCTTAAATCATGAAATCCGATAAGGATTGGGATTATTTTCACATTGCATATTTATTTTCTTAATCATTTCTTTAGAAGCTATATTTCCCAACTACCAATATATATAATTACTTTGCATACCTTTCCACCTAAAATACATCTTGTTCATAAATTTTTTGATTATAGTCATGCATCACCACCTTATTTATTCTAAACTTGATCATTTATTATAACAATAATAGTTCTTCTCATCATGAGATTGTCTCTAATATCTGCTAGTGTGGCTTTAGTATTCTACTCTTCAATTTTAGAATCAACTGGATTTACTCTTGGGTGATATTTTTGACTCATCTTTTGATCTTGATAGTGTGGAAACTCAAAAATATTTTGCCTTTCTTCTCCACATCTATAATAGACATAAGATCTACATCAATTTGAAAAGCATCATCTACTACCACCATAACTTTGTTATCTTTGAAATATTTTTCCTCTTTATTGGTATTGAAATCCTTGCATATTATCATCTTGCCATTCTATAACATGAAATGATTTACCTTTATTGGAATTAAAACCACCTCTGGAGGTATTAAACCCACCTCATCTTCTTATTAGAGGGAATCCACTTATTTTTGGACTAGGAGATGTCCTTCTCAAATGTTATTTATTTTGTTTTTTTTGTCTTCAGAGCTAATTGATAAGCCTCCTTCATGTTAAGTATTCTATGCATGCTTAATTCATCTTGTATAGAAAATTTCAAACCATTTACATATTTGTTAGCCATCTACTCTTTTATTTCATCATGATCCACTCATAATGAAAGCTTATAAACTTCATCTCTATACTCTTATATACTATTATTTCTTGTCAATTTTTACTTTAGATCTAGGGAACAAAAAAAATAAACTTGATATGGGTATGGTTGAAAAACCCATTTGTTTGTTCATGTGTTGAATTAGAAGACTATGAAGAGATCCTATTTGGTTTTGGAGGAAGACATATAGATAGTTTGTTAGATGGATAGTTGGATGGATTACCTAGTGATAGCTAGATCCTAAAAGTGAGATCTTCCTTAGGGGATATCAATCCACATGTTTTAAATAATTAAGTTCACAAAAATAAAAAGAAGGTACTTACATCAATAATAAAAAATTAATAATATTAAATACAAGAATGTTTTCTTAGAAAATAGACTAGAAATGATTAAATTTATGATAAAATAATTAATACTAGTGTTAAAAGGTTGTGGTCTACTTCAAAAATTTTGAAAGGGTCTGTGAGTAATTAGAAACATAAAAAAAATAAGTTTGATTGAGGGTAAGTAGGTGAAAATAACTTGTTGGTTTTTATTGTCATAGTGACCATCGATAGTTAGGGTGACAATCAATGGTCAAGCTAATCATAGATGGTTTGGAAAACTATCAGTAATTGAGTCAATCGTTAGTGTTTACTATGTAAATTTTATCTTATATTATCAAGTTTTTCATCCTGTAGCAAAAAGGAAAATGTATTTCTATTCCAAAGGAATGAATTTGTAAAAAAAATGATTGAAAGATTTTTTTTTATTACAATAGTGTCCTTTTTATTTTTATTTCTTTTAATAAATATCAATCATCTAGTGGCTTAGTTTTCTTAGAAAACATCTATCACCAACCCTTCATTTTTTTATTGCTATATTTTTTAATTTTTTCTTTAGATTTTCTAGTCCAAACTCAATTAGAATCACAAGAATCCAAGAGGTAAGATTTTATTCAACCTGAACCAAGTCATTATGAATGACTTATTCTTGGATATATAAAGATTTATTACTCTTGAAAAATATTAGAGAAGGGTTGATAGAAATACCCTTCACCTACAACAATAGGTTAATTTGTTTCATGAAGAAGACATGGATATTGTTCTTTCAAAAGTTGGTGAGTGAGAGTTTCCTTAGAAAATAGTTTCTTATATAGCTTGATCTTTTGGTTAATAATAAATAGTTGGAATCTAATAGAGTCAATGGTTATGAGCCTTATAACTCCATTAACAAAAAATATTTTTTATCCCCTATGTCCCAAGCCATCTATACAATATCTTTTCTTTATGATCCTTATATTTAAAGTAAAAAAGGAGTGCATAGTCACTAGATTATAAATTCTTAGTCTTGATGTTTCTATCATGCCACTCCACATGTTGTCTATGCACTATTTCATTGTGATTAAGTTCTTTCTTTGTTAGATCATCAAGTGTATTCACTTGTATGATGTTATCTTGTTGAGCTTAGAAAATATCTAAGCCTAAATCAAGTATTATCCTTAATATTTTATGTTCAAACTTAATGTTCAAAATGTGCTTTCTATCATAAACTAGTTCATATGGAGTGAATCTAGTTGCAGTTTTTTAAGTGATTCTATAAGCTCAAAATGCTTCTAAAAGATAATTTAACCTATATTTTCTATGCAGACTGATAGTCTTAGTGAGGATATTTTCCAATTCTCATTTTTTTCCTTCCACCTGACCATTTGACTAAGTATTGTAAGGGGTAGACATTTTATGTCTGATTTCATATTATTTGACTAAGGTCATTGTGAGGTCTAATGTGAACTATGGGCCTTGGTCCATGACTATTTCTCTTGGTACTCCATAGTGGGTGAATATTTACTTATAAAAGAACTCATCTACTTTCTCATATCAGGCATAGGTTAAGTCTTTGACCTCTATTAATTTTATGATATAATCAATGCATACCAACATGTATTTCTTATTGGATTTAGGATCAATGGGACCTAAAAAATCTAATCCCCATTTGTCAAAGAGTTTTAGAACCAATTGTGGTTGTAATGGCATTTCATCAGAGTGAGTGGGTTTTCCCATATGGTGGCATTGATCACATCTGTAGCTGTATATAATCACATCCTTATGCAAAAAAAGATAATAATATCTAGAAGTAAGTACTTTCATGGTAGTCTGTTTGGAAAAAAAATAACCTCCATATGGTTCATCATGGAAATATCTAAGAATTTCATAAGCTTGATCTTCTTAGATACATCTTCTCATAACTAAATCTAGTCAAGTGATAAATATATATCCTATAATCTAGAAATAATATTTGCTCTTTTAGACCAAATGTTATTTGTCTCTAGTTGATAAATCTTGTGGTAGTGATCCTATAGCAAGATAGTTATCAATATCTACAAATCAAGGAGATTGAATTGTTACAAAAAATAAATGTTCATCAAAAAATAATCATCAACACTAGGATCTTGATCATTATTTTACAACCAAGATAGAAAATCTACTACTACATTATTCTTTCCTAGTCTTTCCATAATGGTAATATTAAACTCATATAGCCAAAAAAACCAAAAAATTATCCTATTCTCTATAGTAGGTTTGTTTATTAACAAACTTATTATTGCATGATCTATGTAGATGAATACATGGTAAATTATAATGTAGTGTTGAAATTTGTTGATGGCATTTACGAAAAGAAATTCTTTCTCTATTACAATGTAGTTGAGTTTATCTCCTTGAATATTCTTGTTAATAAAATAGATTGTATAACTGAGGGATTCATATTTTTGGCCTAAGATAGCTCCTAAATTAGTGTCATATTCATTTGTGTAGATGTGAGAATGATTCTTTCAATCAGGCCCTCTCATAAAAATATTTCTTATGAGAAGGTCTTTAAGTTGATGAAACGTAATTTAACAATCACTAGTCCATGTAAATTCAAAATCCTTAGTGAGCAAGTCAAACAATGGGGTGGCAATTTTATTAGATGTTTGATGAATCATCTATAATAACCAACATATCTTTAAAAAATTTTAACATCTTTATGATTCTTTGGTGTGGGTATATATTTTAGGATATTTATCTTTATTGGGTCAACATGAATTTCAGTAGGCAATATGTGATGCCCCAACACAATTCTTTCAGTCATAAACATATAACACTTTTCATTGATCAAATATAATTAGTGGTCCTAATAACATTTAAAAACTTTATTTAGGTTGGTGAGAGTTTCTTTGAATATCTATCCATAGACAATGAAATCATCAATGTAGATTTCAACATAGTCATGGTAGAGATAAAAAAATACGCTCAAAATATCCTTTGGAAATGTAGCTAGAGCATTGCAAAGACCAAATGGAAAAATAACATAGGCATA